>WNGS01000217.1:146971-175439 GCA_020271785.1 Procambarus virginalis | reverse complement strand
CACCGCCATAGTGACAGTATTGGGCGGCGTCACTCATCCTGTGAGTGGACACCCGCCAATGACAGTATTGGGCGGCGTCACTCATCCTGTGAATGGACACACCGCCATAGTGACAGCATTGGGCGGCGTCACTCATCCTGTGAGTGGACAGACCGCCATAGTGACAGTATTGGGCAGCGCCACTCATCCTGTGAGTGGACACACCGCATAGTGACAGTATGGGCAGCGTCACTCATCCTGTGAGTGGACACACCGCCATAGGACAGTATTGGGCAGCGCCACTCATCCTGTGAGTGGACACACCGCCAGTGACAGTATTGGGCAGCGTCACTCATCTGTGAGTGGACACACCGCCATAGTGACAGTATGGGCAGCGTCTCATCCTGTGAGTGGACACACCGCCATAGTGACAGTATTGGGCAGCGTCACTCATCCTGTGAGTGGACACACCGCCATAGTGACAGTATTGGGCAGCGCCAACTCATCCTGTGGGAGTGGACACACCGCCAGTGACAGTATTGGGCAGCGCCACTCATCCTGTGAGTGGACACACGCCATAGTGACAGTATTGGGCAGCGTCACTCATCCTGTGAGTGGACACACCGCCATAGTGACAGTATTGGGCAGCGCCACTCATCCTGTGAGTGGACACACCGCCAGTGACAGTATTGGGCAGCGTCACTCATCCTGTGAGTGGACACACCGCCATAGTGACAGTATTGGGCAGCGTCATTCATCCTGTGAGTGGACACACCGCCATAGTGACAGTATTGGCAGCGCCACTCATCCTGTGAGTGGACACACCGCCATAGTGACAGTATTGGGCAGCGCCACTCATCTTGTGAGTGGACACACCGCCATAGTGACAGTATTGGGCAGCGCCACTCATCCTGTGAGTGAACACACCGCCATAGTGACAGTATTGGGCAGCGCCACTCATCCTGTGAGTGGACACACCGCCATAGCAGCATGTACAACACTCCCCAATAGGAAGAAAACCCGCTGGGTTGTTCATCCTGTCACTTGTACCCAGACACAGCTGGGACTTGCTTAACTGTCTCAAGTGAACAGCTCCTCAAACAAGAAGATTAACATCTGTCAACCCTTAATAGCTTACGTTACATTGTGGGTGCAAAATGGGGGAATCTTTTAAGAACAGTATCAATATTTGACAAATAGTGTTTTCCTAACACAAACAATGTGGGGTTTATTATTCTACACATACTTCTAATGTCTCTCAGGTGTTCACATTCACGTAGATAGTGGTCAAGGCGGTGTCCATCACTCTCATCACAGATTCTGCAACTCCGCTGCTTAACTGTTGTTTCCATTCCAAATCTCCATGGATATTGTATCCAAGACAGATTCTTGCTATTACTGATTCTCTCCCACGTTCTCCTCTTCGTCCATAATGATTGAGATTGCCAACTGCAACCACATTGTACCAGCGTACAGATTAGCTGATTTTTGCTTCTATCCTCCTTCTCTCAGTTACCTTGTCACGGTGATGTTGCCTGACAATACCTCTAATTTGTAGTAGAGTCTTGGATATGAAGTATCAATATAGTCTCCTTCAGCGCCTTCAGCAGCCAGCACATCTGCTCGTTCATTCCCACATATTCCAACATGGGAGGGGATCCACAGGAACTTGACAACTCTTCCCTGGTTGGTTAGTACTCTCACAGCTCTCTTAATTTCTTTGACTATCGTAAGATTTTCTGCCCGATTTTTACTTAGGGTTTGCAGTGCTCTTTTAGAGTCAGTGCAGATCACTGCACCATGAATGCTTCGTTCAAGGAATCTTAACGCCATAACAATGGCAGTTAGCTCTGCTTGCGTTGAAGAGGCATAGTTCTCAATACGTGCTTTTCTTTATTTCTGCGCTGAAAGACATTATTCTTAATTACCGTGTATGCTGCACCAGCCCTGCTATTGACAGGATTAGATGACCCGTCAGTGTAGATTTGATCTAGTTCATCTCCGGCTTCTTTATAAATTCCCTCGAGATACTTGTGCCTCATTTCTTGTGGTATCATGTTGGATTTTTTCATTGCCATTTCATTGATGATGATCTTGCACGAGTCATCCTCCCAGGGAGGTAACCTCTCTACAGGCAGGAACTCATTGGCTTCCTCAAGCAGGTGAAGCTCTTCGAGGTAGCAGACTGATCTGTGATACCATTTTTGGCTTCTCCTGTTTCCTCCTGTAAGTAACACAGAACTCAGTTTTTTCATGACAATATCATTGTGACAGGGATCTCTGGCTATCTTAATTGCAAGCTTAGGATTCAGTTCTTAATTCTGCTTTTAACACTGGGGAGGGACAACTCCACTCGTAGAATAGACGTTTTGGCAGTTCTTGGAACTCCAAGAATGATTGTCATGGCTTCATTTTGTAAGCTTTCGTGCCTTTTCATATCGCTTTGGGAGTTGGTTGAGCTCCTCTTTCTTTCCCTTGTTAGAGTCGACAGTGACGCCAAGGTACCGATAGTAATCAACCCATTCAAGTGTTACACCATTAATTTGTAGTTCTTCATTTGCTCCCCGCTTGTGATGGGAGTATGCCTTCGTCTTGTTTGTGGAGAGTGAAACCGAGCTCAATACATTTCCTTCCGAGGAATTCAATGGACTTCCTGGGCTGTGATTGGTTCCCCATACTCGTCATCACTAGACAGTGCTCTTGTTATCCTAATTCTTCTGTTATCATGCCGCAGGAGCTGTTCCCTGCTATTTTCTGCAGGGAGGGAAGAGGAGGATGCTGCATCACTCCACTTGGTTACATGTTGGCTTTGGTTACATACTGGCTGTGGTTACATGTTAGCTTTGGTTACATACTGGCTGTGGTTACATGATAGCTTTGGTTACATACTGGCTGAGGTTACATGTTGGCTGTGGTTACATGCTGGCTGTTGTTACATGTTGGCTGTGGTTACATGTTGGCTGTGGTTACATGTTGGCTGTGGTTACATGTTGGCTGTGGTTACATGTTGGCTGTGGTTACATGTTGGCTGTGGTTACATGTTGGCTGTGGTTACATGTTGGCTGTGGTTACATGTTGGCTGTGGTAACATGTTGGCTGTGGTTACATGTTGGCTGTGGTTACACGTTGGCTGTGGTTACATGTTGGCTGTGGTTACATGTTGGTTGTGGTTACATGTTGGCTGTGGTTACATGCTGGCTGTGGTTACATGTTGCCTGTAGTTACATGTTGGCTGTAGTTACATACTGGCTGTAGTTATATACTGGCTGTGGTTACATGCTGGCTGTGGTTACATGTTGGCTGTGGTTACATGTTGGTTGTGGTTACATGTTGGCTGTGGTTACATGTTGGATGTGGTTACATGTTGGCTGTGGTTACATGTTAGCTGTGGTTACATGTTGGCTGTGGTTACATACTGGCTGAGGATACATGTTGGCTGTGGATACATGTTGGCTGTGGTTACATGTTGGCTGTGGTTACATGTTGACTGTGGTTACATACTGACTGTGGTTACATGCTGGCTGTGGTTACATACTGGCTGTGGTTACATGATGGCTGTGGTTACATACTGGCTGTGGTTACATGCTGGCTGTGGTTACATACTGACTGTGGTTACATGCTGGCTGTGGTTACATACTGGCTGTGGTTACATGCTGGCTGTGGTTACATACTGGCTGTGGTTACATGTTGGCTGTGGTTACATGTTGGCTGTGGTTACATGTTGACTGTGGTTACATACTGGCTGTGGTTACATGTTGGCTGTGGTTACATGTTGGCTGTGGTTACATACTGGCTGTGGTTACATACTGGCTGTGGTTACATGTTGGTTGTGGTTACATACTGGCTGTGGTTACATGCTGGCTGTGGTTACATACTGGCTGTGGTTACATGCTGGCTGTGGTTACATGTTGGCTGCGGTTACATGTTGGCTGTGGTTACATGTTGGCTGTGGTTACATGTTGGCTGTGGTTACATGTTGGCTGTGGTTACATGTTGGCTGTGGTTACATACTGGCTGTGGCTACATGTTGGCTGTGGTTACATGTTGACTGTGGTTACATGTTGACTGTGGTTACATGTTGGCTGTGGTTACATGTTGACTGTGGTTACATGTTGACTGTGGTTACATGTTGACTGTGGTTACATGTTGGCTGTGGTTACATGTTGACTGTGGTTACATGTTGGCTGTGGTTACATGTTGGCCGTGGTTATATGTTGGCTGTGGTTACATGTTGGCTGTGGTAACTTGTTGGCTGTGGATACATGTTGGCTGTGGTTACATGTTGGCTGTGGTTACATGTTGACTGTGGTTACATACTGGCTGTGGTTACATACTGGCTGTGGTTACATGCTGGCTGTGGTTACATGTTGGCTGTGGTTACATGTTGGTTGTGGTTACATGTTGGCTGTGGTTACATGTTGGCTGTGGTTACATGTTGGCCGTGGGTACATGTTGGCTGTGGTTACATGTTGGCTGTGGTTACATACTGGCTGTGGTTACATGTTGGCTGTGGTAACATGCTGGCTGTGGTTACATACTGGCTGTGGTTACATGTTGACTGTGGTTACATACTGGCTGTGGTTACATGTTGGCTGTGGTTACATGTTGGCTGTGGTATTATGCTGGCTGTGGTTACATACTGGCTGTGGTTACATGTTGACTGTGGTTACATACTGGCTGTGGTTACATGTTGGCTGTGGTTACATGTTGGCTGTGGTTACATGTTGGCTGTGGTTACATGTTGGCTGTGGTTACATGTTGGCTGTGGTTACATGTTGGCTGTGGTTACATGTTGGCTGTGGTTACATACTGGCTGAGGTTACATGTTGGCTGTGGTTACATGTTGGCTGTGGTTACATGTTGACTGTGGTTACATACTGACTGTGGTTACATGCTGGCTGTGGTTACATACTGGCTGTGGTTACATGCTGGCTGTGGTTACATACTGGCTGTGGTTACATGCTGGCTGTGGTTACATACTGACTGTGGTTACATGCTGGCTGTGGTTACATGTTGGCTGTGGTTACATGTTGGCTGTGGTTACATGTTGGCTGTGGTACATGTNTTGGCTGTGGTTACATACTGGCTGTGTTACATGTTGGCTGTGGTTACATACTGGCTGTGGTTACATGTTGGCTGTGGTTACATGTGGCTGTGGTTACATGTTGGCTGTGGTTACATACTGTTGCTGTGGTTACATACTGGCTGTGGTTACATGTTGGCTGTGGTTACATGTTGGCTGTGGTTACATACTGGCTGTGGTTACATGTTGACTGTGGTTACATGTTGGCTGTGTTACATGTTGGCTGTGGTTACTGTGACTGTGGTTACATGTTGGCTGTGGTTACATACTGGCTGTGGTTACATGTTGGCTGTGGTTACATGTTGGCTGTGGTTACATGTTGGCTGTGGTTACATGTTGGCTGTGGTTACATGTTGGCTGTGGTTACATGTTGGCTGTGGTTACATTTGGCTGTGGTTACATGTTGGCTGTGGTTACATGTTGGCTGTGGTTACATGTTGGCTGTGGTTACATGTTGGCTGTGTTTACATGTTGCTGTGGTTACATGTTGGCTGTGGTTACATGTTGGCTGTGGTTACATACTGGCTGTGGTTACATGTGGCTGTGGTTACATACTGGCTGTGGTTACATACTGGCTGTGGTTACATACTGGCTGTGGTTACATGTTGGCTGTGGTTACATGTTGGCTGTGGTTACATACTGGCTGTGGTTACATGTTGGCTGTGGTTACATATTGGCTGTGGTTACATGTGGCTTGGTTACATGTTGGCTGTGGTTACATGTTGGCTGTGGTTACATGTTGGCTGTGGTTACATGTTGGCTGTGGTTACATGTTGGCTGTGGTTACATGGCTGTGGTTACATGTTGGCTGTGGTTACATGTTGGCTGTGGTTACATGTTGGCTGTGGTTACATGTTGGCTGTGGTTACATGTTGGCTGTGGTTACATGTTGGCTGGTTACATGTTGGCTGTGTTACATACTGGCTGTGGTTACATGTTGGCTGTGTTTACATGTTGGCTGTGGTTACATGTTGGCCGTGGTTACATGTTGGCTGTGGTTACATGTTGGCTGTGTTTACATACTGGCTGTGGTTACATGTTGGCTGTGGTTACATGTTGGCTGTGGTTACATGTTGGCTGTGGTTACATGTTGGCTGTGGTTACATGTTGGCTGTGGTTACATACTGGCTGTGGTTACATGTTGGCTGTGGTTACATGTTGCTGGGTTACATGTTGGCTGTGGTTACATGTTGGCTGTGGTTACATACTGGCTGTGGTTACATGTTGGCTGTGGTTACATGTTGGCTGTGGTTACATGTTGGCTGTGGTTACATGTTGGCTGTGGTTACATGTTGGCTGTGGTTACATGTTGGCTGTGGTTACATGTTGGCTGTGGTTACATGTTGGCTGTGGTTACATGTTGGCTGTGGTTACATGTTGGCTGTGGTTACATACTGGCTGTGGTTACATGTTGGCTGTGGTTACATGTTGGCTGTGGTTACATGTTGGCTGTGGTTACATACTTGGCTGTGGTTACATGTTGGCTGTGTTACATGTTGGCTGTGGTTACATGTTGGCTGTGGTTACATGTTGCTGTGGTTACATGTTGGCTGTGGTTACATGTTGGCTGTGGTTACATGTTGGCTGTGGTTACATGTTGGCTGTGGTTACATGTTGGCTGTGGTTACATGTTGGCTGTGGTTACATACTGGCTGTGGTTACATACTGGCTGTGGTTACATGTTGGCTGTGTTACATGTTGGCTGTGGTTATGTTGGCTGTGGTTACATGTTGGCTGTGGTTACATGTTGGCTGTGGTTACATGCTGGCTGTGGTTACATGTTGGCTGTGGTTACATGTTGCTGTGGTTACATGTTGGCTGTGGTTACATTGGCTGTGGTTACATGTTGGCTGTGGTTACATACTGGCTGTGGTTACATGTTTGCTGTGGTTACATGTGGCTGTGGTTACATACTGGCTGTGGTTACATGTTGGCTGTGGTTACATGTTGGCTGTGTTACATGTTGGCTGTGGTTACATGTTGGCTGTGGTTACATGTTGGCTGTGGTTACATGTGCTGGCTGTGTTTACATGTTGGCTGTGGTTACATGTGGCTGTGGTTACATGTTGGCTGTGGTTACATGTTGGCTGTGTTACATGTTGGCTGTGGTTACATGTTGGCTGTGGTTACATGTTGGCTGTGGTACATGTTGGCTGTGGTTACATGTTGGCTGTGGTTACATGTTGGCTGTGGTTACATGTTGGCTGTGGTTACATGTTGGCTGTGGTTACATGTTGGCTGTGGTTACATGTTGGCTGTGGTTACATGTTGGCTGTGGTTACATGTTGGCTGTGGTTACATGTTGCTGTGGTTACATGTTGGCTGTGGTTACATGTTGGCTGTGGTTACATGTTGGCTGTTTACATGTTGGCTGTGGTTACATGTTGGCTGTGGTTACATGTTGGCTGTGGTTACATGTTGGCTGTGGTTACATGTTGGCTGTGGTTACATGTTCTGTGGTTACATGTTGGCTAGGTTACATGTTGGCTGTGGTTACATGTTGGCTGTGGTTACATGTTGGCTGTGGTTACATGTTGGCTGTGGTTACATGTTGGCTGTGGTTACATGTTGGCTGTGGTTACATGTTGGCTGTGGTTACATGTTGGCTGTGGTTACATGTTGGCTGTGGTTACATGTTGGCTGTGGTTACATGTTGGCTGTGGTTACATGTTGGCTGTGGTTACATGTTGGCTGTGGTTACATGTTGGCTGTGGTTACATGTTGGCTGTGGTTACATGTTGGCTGTGGTTACACGTTGGCTGTGGTTACATGTGGCTGTGGTTACATGTTGGCTGTGGTTACATGTTGGCTGTGGTTACATGTTGGCTGTGGTTACATGTTGGCTGTGGTTACATGTTGGCTGTGGTTACATGTTGGCTGTGGTTACATACTGGCTGTGGTTACATACTGGCTGTGGTTACATGTTGGCTGTGGTTACATACTGGCTGTGGTTACATACTGGCTGTGGTTACATACTGACTGTGGTTACATACTGACTGTGGTTACATACTGACTGTGGTTACATACTGGCTGTGGTTACATGTTGGCTGTGGTTACATGTTGGCTGTGGTTACATGTTGACTGTGGTTACATACTGACTGTGGTTACATACTGACTGTGGTTACATGTTGACTGTGGTTACATTTTGGCTGTGGTTACGTACTGGCTGTGGTTACATGTTGGCTGTGGTTACATACTGGCTGTGGTTACATGTTGACTGTGGTTACATACTGGCTGTGGTTACATGTTGGCTGTGGTTACATACTGGCTGTGGTTACATACTGGCTGTGGTTACATGTTGGCTGTGGTTACATGTTGGCTGTGGTTACATACTGGCTGTGGTTACATGTTGACTGTGGTTACATGTTGACTGTGGTTACATGTTGACTGTGGTTACATGTTGACTGTGGTTACATGTTGGCTGTGGTTACGTACTGGCTGTGGTTACATGTTGGCTGTGGTTACATGTTGGCTGTGGTTACATGTTGGCTGTGGTTACATGTTGGCTGTGGTTACATGTTGGCTGTGGTTACATGTTGGCTGTGGTTACATGTTGGCTGTGGTTACATACTGGCTGTGGTTACATGTTGGCTGTGGTTACATGTTGGCTGTGGTTACATGTTGGCTGTGGTTACATGTTGGCTGTGGTTACATACTGGCTGTGGTTACATGTTGGCTGTGGTTACATACTGGCTGTGGTTACATGTTGGCTGTGGTTACATACTGGCTGTGGTTACATTGGCTGTGGTTACATACTGGCTGTGGTTACATGTTGGCTGTGGTTACATGTTGCTGTGGTTACATACTGGCTGTGGTTACATGTTGGCTGTGGTTACGTATTGTCAGTGGTTACATGTTGGCTGTGGTTACATGCTGGCTGTGGTTACATGTTGGCTGTGGTTACATGTTGGCTGTGGTTACATGTTGGCTGTGGTTACATGTTGGCTGTGGTTACATGTTGGCTGTGGTTACATGTTGGCTGTGGTTACATACTGGCTGTGGTTACATGTTGGCTGTGGTTACATGTTGGCTGTGGTTACATGTTGGCTGTGGTTACATGTTGGCTGTGGTTACATGTTGGCTGTGGTTACATGTTGGCTGTGGTTACATACTGGCTGTGGTTACATGTTGGCTGTGGTTACATGTTGGCTGTGGTTACATGTTGGCTGTGGTTACATACTGGCTGTGGTTACATACTGGCTGTGGTTACATGTTGGCTGTGGTTACATGTTGGCTGTGGTTACATGTTGGCTGTGGTTACATGTTGGCTGTGGTTACATGTTGGCTGTGGTTACATGCTGGCTGTGGTTACATGTTGGCTGTGGTTACATGTTGGCTGTGGTTACATGTTGGCTGTGGTTACATGTTGGCTGTGGTTACATGTTGGCTGTGGTTACATACTGGCTGTGGTTACATGTTGGCTGTGGTTACATGTTGGCTGTGGTTACATACTGGCTGTGGTTACATGTTGGCTGTGGTTACATGTTGGCTGTGGTTACATGTTGGCTGTGGTTACATGTTGGCTGTGGTTACATGTTGGCTGTGGTTACATGCTGGCTGTGGTTACATACTGGCTGTGGTTACATACTGGCTGTGGTTATGTTGGCTGTGGTTACATGTTGGCTGTGGTTACATGTTGGCTGTGGTTACATGTTGGCTGTGGTTACATGTTGGCTGTGGTTACATGTTGGCTGTGGTTACATGTTGGCTGTGGTTACATGTTGGCTGTGGTTACATGCTGGCTGTGGTTACATGTTGGCTGTGGTTACATGTTGGCTGTGGTTACATGTGGCTGTGGTTACATGTTGGCTGTGGTTACATGTTGGCTGTGGTTACATGTTGCTGTGGTTATATGTTGGCTGTGTGTACATGTTGGCTGTGGTTACATGTTGGCTGTGGTTACATGCTGGCTGTGGTTACATGTTGGCTGTGGTTACATGTTGGCTGTGGTTACATGTTGGCTGTGGTTACATGTTGGCTGTGGTTACATGTTGGCTGTGGTTACATGTTGGCTGTGGTTACATGTTGGCTGTGGTTACATGTTGGCTGTGGTTACATGTTGGCTGTGGTTACATGTTGGCTGTGGTTACATGTTGGCTGTGGTTACATGTTGGCTGTGGTTACATGTTGGCTGTGGTTACATGTTGGCTGTGGTTACATGATGGCTGTGGTTACATGTTGGCTGTGGTTACATGTTGGCTGTGGTTACATGTTGGCTGTGGTTACATGTTGACTGTGGTTACATGTTGGCTGTGGTTACATGTTGGCTGTGGTTACATGTTGGCTGTGGTTACATGTTGGCTGTGGTTACATGTTGGCTGTGGTTACATGTTGGCTGTGGTTACATGTTGGCCGTGGTTACATGTTGGCTGTGGTTACATGTTGGCTGTGGTTACATGTTGGCTGTGGTTACATGATGGCTGTGGTTACATCTGGCTGTGGTTACATATGGCTGTGGTACATGTTGGCTGTGGTTACATACTGGCTGTGGTTACATGCTGGCTGTGGTTACATANTGTGGTTACATACTGGCTGTGGTTACATACTGACTGTGGTTACATACTGACTGTGGTTACATGTTGGCTGTGGTACATTTTGGCTGAGGTACATGTTGGCTGTGGTTACATGTTGGCTGTTGGTTACATGTTGGCTGTGGTTACATGTGGGCTGTGGTTACATTTGGCTGTGGTTACATGGTTGGCTGTGGTTACACGTTGGCTGTGGTTTACACGCTTGGCTGGGATACATGTTGGCCGGTGGTTACATTTGGCTGTGGTTACATGTTGGCTGTGGTTACATGTGGCTGTGGTTACATGTTGGCTGTGGTTACATGATGGGCTGGTTACATACTGGCTGTGGTGTACATACTGCTGTGGTTACATGTTGGCTGTGGTTACATACTGGCTGTGGTTACATACTGGCTGTGGTTACATACTGACTGTGGTTACATACTGACTGTGGTTACATACTGACTGTGGTTACATGTTGGCTGTGGTTACATGTTGGCTGTGGTTACATGTTGACTGTGGTTACATACTGACTGTGGTTACATACTGACTGTGGTTACATGTTGACTGTGGTTACATGTTGGCTGTGGTTACGTACTGGCTATGGTTACATGTTGGCTGTAAATACGTACTGGCTGTGGTTACATGTTGACTGTGGTTACATACTGGCTGTGGTTACATGTTGGCTGTGGTTACGTACTGGCTGTGGTTACGTACTGGCTGTGGTTACATGTTGGCTGTGGTTACATGTTGGCTGTGGTTACGTACTGGCTGTGGTTACATGTTGACTGTGGTTACATGTTGACTGTGGTTACATGTTGACTGTGGTTACATGTTGACTGTGGTTACATGTTGGCTGTGGTTACGTACTGGCTGTAGTTACATGTTGGCTGTGGTTACATGTTGACTGTGGTTACATGTTGACTGTGGTTACATGTTGACTGTGGTTACATGTTGACTGTGGTTACACGTTGACTGTGGTTACATGTTGGCTGTGGTTACGTACTGGCTGCGGTTACATGTTGACTGTGGTTACATGTTGGCTGTGGTTACATGTTGGCTGTGGTTACATGTTGGCTGTGGTTACATGTTGGCTGTGGTTACATGTTGGCTGTGGTTACATGTTGGCTGTGGTTACATACTGGCTGTGGTTACATGTTGGCTGTGGTTACGTACTGGCTGCGGTTACATGTTGACTGTGGTTACATGTTGGCTGTGGTTACATGTTGACTGTGGTTACATGTTGGCTGTGGTTACATGTTGGCTGTGGTTACATACTGGCAGTGGTTACATGTTGGCTGTGGTTACATACTGGCTGTGGTTACATACTGGCTGTGGTTACATACTGGCTGTGGTTACATGTTGGCTGTGGTTACATGTTGACTGTGGTTACATACTGGCTGTGGTTACATGTTGGCTGTGGTTACATACTGGCTGTGGTTACATGTTGCCCGTGGTTACATGTTGGCTGTGGTTACATGTTGGCTGAGGTTACATACTGGCTGTGGTTACATGTTGGCTGTGGTTACATGTTGGCTGAGGTTACATGTTGGCTGTGGTTACATGTTGGCTGTGGTTACATGTTGGCTGAGGTTACATACTGGCTGTGGTTACATGTTGGCTGTGGTTACATACTGGCTGTGGTTACATGTTGGCTGTGGTTACATGTTGGCTGTGGTTACATGTTGGCTGTGGTTACATGTTGGCTGAGGTTGTTATGAACAATAGTGGGCTTGCTATGGGGAACTTGGTACTATTAAGGGGTAAGGGTAAGACTAGAGGTATCAAGATATGGGAGAACAAAAGGCCCGGCCCCCAAAGTAAAATATCCACAATAATAATTGCTTGCTACTAAACCTGGTTAGTCTAGGAAATGATTATTGTACTCCCACACAGGAATAAGGGATACTCTGTTCAACTTACTTATTTATTAACCCCTTAACACCCCCCATACACAATCACACCAATAACAATTTAATACTAACTTTACCACCCAATCTTACGTTAAAAGCCTTGGTCCACATAGGCAGGATACAAGGTTTTACACTGAAAGCAAGCTAGGGTAAAGCTCTACTATAACACACTAGAGTCAGCCTAGGGTAGGGGACCACGTGGTACACTGGGACCCCAGTTAGCATAACAGGTACAAAAACTTAAATATACTTACTACACCCCAGGTATACTACTCTACACATATAACGATAGGTATGCCACAATATAACCACAAAAATAGCAAAGAAAACTTAACCAGACGAAGATACAGAAAAAATAAATAAGAGGAGGGAGAGGCACTTCCTTCCACCACAACCAGTCAGCCGAGAAGAGCGTCTCCCGTCTCCGAAAGCTATGCTGCCAGCAGACTGTTCAACTAATCATACTGGTGCCCGATACTAAATTTACTCAGGTTTACTTTACAAATGATTAGACAGTATTAGTAAACATAGTTGATGCCTATTTTATTATTTAATAAACAACCCCAAGCTCAATCTTTAAATACTCTTTGAGAAACAAGAATAGTCTTACGACTGGCAGGGAAGATACAAACAACTAACTCTCTCTATGCGTGCCCTGCCATATTCTAATAAGCTCAATTTTGACCTCTGGTTTCCCTCTAAAGAACCCAGAGTCGTAACACTCCTCCCCCCTTCAGAGAAAAAAAAAATGTGACTACTAGAATAGTAGTCATATTTTTTTGTAAGAGTATACAGAATAAAATGGACATCCATGACATAATAGAAAATCAACCAAACAACAATTTCTGTCAAAAAAAAATTACAAGGGAATTCTCTGAAAGAAAAAACATACACAAAACAAAAAAAACAAAAGGAAGTAAATAAATTGGACACGGGATATTTAATGTCACAGGAGAACCTAAAAAAAAATAACTAAAGCATGACATTTGGTATGGCTTCCTGCGGCTCAGATGAATGTTACTCAGGCAAGCGGGACAGAGCGTCGGCTATCACGTTGAGCCGGCCCGGTAGGTGGATAATAGATAGATTAAAGTCCTGTAGGTACAATGCCCACCTGAGGATGCGTTTATTTTTCTGCTTCATCTGATTCATGAAAACTAATGGGTTATGGTCCGTGTACACTTCTACTATATTACCTGTGAGGTACACTTCGAACTTTTTGCAAGTTAGCACTAGCGCCAACGCCTCTTTTTCTATCACCGAATAATTGCGCTGCGCCTTGTCAAATTTCACAGAGTAATAATATACTGGGTGTTCCACTTTATCATCCCCAGTTTGCAACAACACTGCACCAGCACCCGAGTCAGACGCGTCAACTTGAATTTTAAACGGACGGTCGAACCTTGGACTAGCAAGCACTGGGGCGGAAGCTAAGATCAATTTCAAGTTTTTAAATGCCTCTGCACAGTCCGATGACCACTTAAATTTAACGGCCTTCCGCAACAAATCTGTGAGAGGAGTGGCCACACTGGAAAAGTTCTGACAAAAGCGTCGGTAGTACGCACACATACCGATAAATCGTTGAATGTCCTTTTTAGACCTGAGCACTGGATAGTCCAGAATAGCACTAATTTTGTCTTGTCGAGGTAACACTTTTCCTTGGCCCACTTCATAACCGAGGTACGTCACTGTGCCTTGGCCAAAATGACACTTTTTAGCATTTAAGGTTAGATTTGCATGTTTCAACACTGTGAACAACTGGCGTAACCTAGCTATGTGGTCAGCCCAATTAATATCAAAGAGCACAATATCATCTAAATACGCCCGACAATTTGGCACATTAGCGAGCAAAGAGTTCATTAGCCTCTGGAACGTGGCAGGGGCATTACGCAAGCCGAATGGTAACACTTGATACTCAAACACACCCTCGGGTGTCACAAACGCCGTTAGTTGTTTAGCACGTTCAGTGAGAGGGATTTGATAGTACCCTCTCGATAGATCGAACTTGGATACATACGTGGCGTTCCCGATTTCGTCGATACAGTCCTCGAGACGTGGCAACGGATAGGCGTCCACTATGGTCGCCTTGTTGAGCTGCCGATAATCGGTGCATAATCGCCAGGAGCCATCTGGTTTGGGGACCAAAAGGCAGGGCGAGCACCAAGAGCCCTGGCTCGGCCTGATGAGGCCGTGCTGGAGCAAGAAGTCGACCTCCTTACGGACGATGGCCTTCTTTTCCGGACTCATCCGATAGGGTTGAAGGCGAATGGGGGTGTAGTCCGTCAACTCGACATCATGGTAAATGGCATCAGTCTGGGTCGGGACCTCCCCGAACAGACTGGAGAATTCGTCAAGCAACGACTGCACCTCGTCACGTTGGGACATCTGCAAATGGGACAGTCCCTCCTCCACAGCATTCACAGAACTAGAATTATTGAGAATGAGATTAGTTGGGTCCCCAGAACAATCATCCCCTCCCTCACTGGAAATGGAAACATTGGTTAGTGCAATGGGCCTGGGGCCCTGGAACTTCTTCAGCCGATTCACGTGTACGAGCATTACCTGTTTACGCTTATCAGAGTGTCTCACTTTGTACGTGAGGTCCCCAGTCTTCTCTGTCACAATGTAGGGGCCCTCGTACTTGTGGGACATAGTGCTCCCCAGTCGAGGCTTTAGTACCAGGACAGGGTCACCGGGCTGAAATACCCGCAACTTAGCCTTGGCATCGTTCCGTTCTTTCATATTCTCTTGGGCCTTCCCAAGATACTTTAGTGCCGCAGCCTTGCAGTCCTTGAGTCTCTGGTGGTGTTGCGCAAAGAAAGCCGAACCTTCGGTTAACGTTACGTTCCCTAACAGATTCTCCTGTAACATTTGCAAGGGTCCACGAACTTTATGGCCAAAGACTAACTCAAAAGGAGAGCAACCCAGTGAACTTTGCAACCCCTCCCTAGCAGCAAACAAAACATACGGCAAGTTCTCGTCCCAGAAGGTATGGGAACTCTCGCACGATGTCTTCAACATCTGCTTCAGAGTTAGATGGAACCTTTCAATGACCCCCTGACTCTGTGGATGGTATGGGCTGGAAACCTTATGAGTTATTCCATGGTCCTTACAAAATTGTTCAAAAATATCAGACTTAAAGTTAGTACCATTGTCAGTCTGTACAACCCGAGGCAGTCCAAAAGTGGAAAAAAATTGCAACATACGAGCAACAACAGTCTTTGCTCGGATGTTCCTTACAGCAAAAGCCTCTGGGTAACGAGTCGTGATACACATCATCGTAATTAGATAAATATTACCAGACTTAGTTCTAGGTAATGGACCAACACAGTCCATTACCACATGAGAAAATGGTTCCTCCGGCACGACAATAGGCTTAAGAGGAGCTTTAGGTGGAGTCTGGTTTGGTTTCCCAACAAGTTGACATGCAATACATGCATTACAAAATTTTGCCACATCGCTTTTCAGCTTGGGCCAGAAAAAGTACTTGCAGATTTTGTGATACGTAATATTAATGCCTTGATGTCCCCCCATAGGATCATCATGGGCAGCTGACAAAACTCTTTCTCTATAGCAGGTCGGCAACATAACCTGGTGGACTACCTCCCACTCATTTGACAAGGGAGCACTCTGAGGTCTCCATTTTCTCATCAAAATCCGATCATTGTAGTAGTACCCAGTTGCTGCGTCTACAATTTCCTCCTTAGAGACGGCTGTCTCGTGACAATCTGCAAGACTGGGGTCAGCTTTCTGTAACTCACTCAAGGAGGCGTCCAGGCCTTGGTCAGATGTCATTGGCCGAGGCTCAACAGTGTTCTCCTCCACCTCCCCACTACTCTCGGTAGGCGGGGGTGACAGGCTCTCCACAATGTCCTCGGCCCCGTCATCGAGTCGGGCCATGAACGTGTCCGCAAGGTCCACTGGGCTTTCACCACTCGGAAGGTCCCTCGTGTCCTTGGGATTTACCACCTTGGCAAGCACAGGGCTGCCCTTACATTTAAGTCCCATAGACCTAGTCACCACGCACGCAGGGTACACAACATTATCCTCTGCGGTGGGTGAATCCAGGCAAACCTTTGGGGTAGGCAACATAACAGGCAGTCTGGAGTCCCCTACCTTATCCCCGGCTAAATCATTACCCAATATTACATCAACATTAGGGAAAGGTAGGTACGAAGTGACTCCGACTGTACAAATACCCTTGTGGAAATCAGATTCCAGGGTAACCTTACGGAGGGGTACTGCTCGAGTATCACTAGTGACACCCTCGACCAGTACCACCTCTCCAGTGTCGAGAGTATTGGCACCTTGCAAAGCACTCTCTAAAATTAAAGTCTGGATGGCACCGGTGTCTCGGAAGATCACCACGTCCCTCCAGGAAGAACCCTCAGACAAAAGTAGTCTCCCTTTCGATAAGAATGGGGTAAGCAGGTCCAACCACTGTGGGTTGGAAGTCTTACTCCCTAACCCTTCAGAAGGCCTCAAGCCCTGTGTCACAACGAGAGCATTGGGTCTTTTTTCCGGGTACAGTTGCCAACAACGGCTAATATGGTGGGTTGAACTTTTACAATGACCACAGAAACGTCGGGGAGAAGAGACATTACTAACCGAATTACCCTTCGGTTCACTCTTTAGTGTTGTGGGGGTAGACAATTTAACAGGGTTAGTTATGTCTGAAACAGAAGGTGCATTAGGTGAAGGTTTAGAATGAGCTGGTCTGGACTGGCTGTGGGTATAAGTTTTGTTACTCTGTGGGGTAAAATTATTTTTATTGGGCCTTTTGCCCGCCAACTGGTAGTTTTCTGCCATCTTGGCCAAGTCCCCTATTTTAGAATTTAACTCTACCCTTCCTCTAAGGTATTGCGAAATATATTCTGGCATACTATCTATAAAGTGTTCTACTAAGACTACATTTCTGAGTGCCTGGTATGTTTCGGCTTTAGCCGAGCGAATCCATTTATCAAACAATCTAATTTGCTCATTGGCAAATTCAGTGAACGGTTGGTTGTGAGTGGGCCTAAGGTTGCGATAAGTTTGGCGGTGAGCTTCAGGAGTAATTTCGTACGCCCTCAAAATTCTTTCCCTGACTTCATCATATACAAAACACTCGTCGTCAGGCATATTAATAAAAATATCTTGTGCTTTACCCCTAAGCCGCCCCTGCAAGATTTTCACCCACTCTTCCCTTGGCCAGTTCATGGACATGGCTAGTCTCTGAAAATGGTTAAAAAATCTTTCAGGGTCTGACTCTGAAAATTCAGGCAAGTTGTGTTTTTTATCGGAATGTCTGGAGTTCGAGTCCCCAGTAGGTGGTACCATTCTTGCCGCCTCATTTTTGAGCCTTTGCTCTTCCACTTTAGCATTTTGTTCTGCTACTCTGGCCTCTTGCTCTGCCAGTCTTAACTTGGCTAGTGTTAATTCTAATTCTATATTTCTACTCACTGCACTTTCCCCTGAATTGGGTTCGCATAAAATTGTATCACTTGGCACTAGTTCTTGGTCTATACAATGCCGTAAAATTTCATTCATCAAAATCCACTTTCTATCTGCGTCATTTAATTCTAGGCCAAATTCCTTGCCTAACAATATTAAATTTGCTTTGTTGAGCTTCTTTATCTCTATCACTGAAGGGTTCATTGCCAGTCTCTGCATTTCAGATGACATGACTAAAAATTTTAGCTCCTAGCCACAGAAAAAATTAAAAATTAAAAAATTGGAAAAAACAAAAATTTGCACGGCCCCTAACACAAGGCCACACTAACCTTAATCGTGAAGAGATCCAGCTGGGTGTCCAGTCAGTGCAAAGAATGTTCTACGCCAGATGAGCTGGACCCTAGGCTAGCCCACAACCGTTCTGCGGAAACAAGAATTTTTAGTTTTGGCACTCAAAAATCTAATTTTTTACAATAATAACGTTCCTCCCGGACAGGCCAACCACTTGTTATGAACAATAGTGGGCTTGCTATGGGGAACTGGTACTATTAAGGGGTAAGGGTAAGACTAGAGGTATCAAGATATGGGAGAACAAAAGGCCCGGCCCCCAAAGTAAAATATCCACAATAATAATTGCTTGCTACTAAACCTGGTTAGTCTAGGAAATGATTATTGTACTCCCACACAGGAACAAGGGATACTCTGTTCAAACTTACTTATTTATTAACCCCTTAACACCCCCCATACACAATCACACCAATAACAATTTAATACTAACTTTACCACCCAATCTTACGTTAAAAGCCTTGGTCCACATAGGCAGGATACAAGGTTTTACACTGAAAGCAAGCTAGGGTAAAGCTCTACTATAACACACTAGAGTCAGCCTAGGGTAGGGGACCACGTGGTACACTGGGACCCCAGTTAGCATAACAGGTACAAAAACTTAAATATACTTACTACACCCCAGGTATACTACTCTACACATATAACGATAGGTATGCCACAATATAACCACAAAAATAGCAAAGAAAACTTAACCAGACGAAGATACAGAAAAAATAAATAAGAGGAGGGAGAGGCACTTCCTTCCACCACAACCAGTCAGCCGAGAAGAGCGTCTCCCGTCTCCGAAAGCTATGCTGCCAGCAGACTGTTCAACTAATCATACTGGTGCCCGATACTAAATTTACTCAGGTTTACTTTACAAATGATTAGACAGTATTAGTAAACATAGTTGGTGCCTATTTTATTATTTAATAAACAACCCCAAGCTCAATCTTTAAATACTCTTTGAGAAACAAGAATAGTCTTACGACTGGCAGGGAAGATACAAACAACTAACTCTCTATGCGTGCCCTGCCATATTGTCGATAATAAGCTCAATTTTGACCTCTGGTTTCCCTCTAAAGAACCCAGAGTCGTAACCNTTGGCTGTGGTTACATACTGGCTGTGGTTACATGTTGGCTGTGGTTACATGTTGGCTGTGGTTACATACTGGCTGTGGTTACATGTTGGCTGTGGTTACATACTGGCTGTGGTTACATGTTGGCTGTGGTACATGTGGCTGTGGTACATGTTGGCTGTGGTTACATGTTGGCGGTGGTTACATGTTGGCTGTGGTTAAATGTTTGCCGTGGTTACATGTTGGCTGTGGTTTCATACTGGCTGTGGTTACATGTTGGCTGTGGTTACATACTGGCTGTGGTTACATGTTGGCTGTGGTTACATACTGGCTGTGGTTACATGCTGGCTGTGGTTACATGTTAGCTGTGGTTACATGTGGCTGTGGTTACATGTGGCTGTGGTTACATGTTGGCTGTAGTTATATGTTGGCTGTGGTTACATGTTGGCCGTGGTTACAGGTGTTCTGTGGTTACATGTTGGCTGTGGTTCCATGTTGGCTGTGGTTACATACTGGCTGTGGTTACATACTGGCTGTGGTTACATGTTGGCTGTGGTTACATGCTGGTGGGTACACGTTGTCTGTGGTTACATGTTGGCTGTGGTTACATATTGGCTGTGGTTACATACTGGCTGTGGTTACATACTGGCTGTGGTTACATACTGGCTGTGGTTACATACTGGCTGTGGTTACATGTTGGCTGTGGTTACATACTGGCTGTGGTTACATACTGGCTGTGGTTACATACTGGCTGTGGTTACATGTTGGCTGTGGTTACATACTGGCTGTGGTTACATACGGCTGTGGTTACATACTGGCTGTGGTTACATACTGGCTGTGGTTACATGCTGGCTGTGGTTACATACTGGCTGTGGTTACATGCTGGCTGTGGTTACATGTTGGCTGTGGTTTCATACTGGTTGTGGTTACATACTGGCTGTGGTTACATGTTGGCTGTGGTTACATGTTGGCTGTGGTTACATATTGGCTGTGGTTACATGTTGGCTGTGGTTACATACTGGATGTTGTTACATGTTGGCTGTGGTTACATACTGGCTGTGGTTACATGTTGGCTGTGGTTACATACTGGTTGTGGTTACATGTTGGCTGTGGTTACATATTGGCTGTGGTTACATGTTGGCTGTGGTTACATGTTGGCTGTGGTTACATACTGGCTGTGGTTACATACTGGCTGTGGTTACATACTGGCTTGGTTACATACTGGCTGTGGTTACATGTTGGCTGTGGTTACATGTTGGCTGTGGTTACATACTGGCTGTGGTTACATACTGGCTGTGGTTACATACAGGCTGTGGTTACATGTTGGCTGTGCTTACATGTTGGCTGTGGTACATACTGGCTGTGGTTACATACTGCTGTGGTTACATACTGGCTGGGTTACAACGGGCTGTGGTTACATGTTGCTGTGGTTACATACGGGCTTGATTACATGTTGGCTGTGGTACATGTTGGGCTGTGGTAACATGTTGGCTGTGGTTACATACCTGGTTGATACCTGGTTGATGGGGTTCGGAGTTCTTCTACTCCCAAGCCCGGCCCGAGGCAGGCTTGACTTGTGAGAGTTGGTCCACTAGGCTGTTGCTTGGAGCGGCCCGCAGGCCCCATACCCACCACAGCCCGGTGGTCCGGAACTCCTTGGAGGAATAAATCTAGTTTCCTCTTGAAGATGTCCACGGTTGTTCCGGCAATATTCTTATGCTTGCTGGGAGGGTTGAACAACCGCGGACCTCTGATGTTTATACAGTGTTCTCTGATTGTGCCTATGGCACCCTGCTCTTCACTGGTTCTATTCTGCATTTTCTTCCATATCGTTCACTCCAGTACGTTGTTATTTTACTGTGTAGATTTGGGACCTGGCCCTCCAGTATCTTCCAGGTGTATATTATTTGATATCTCTCTCGTCTTCTTTCTAGTGAGTACATTTGGAGAGCTTTGAGACGATCCCAATAATTTAGGTGCTTTATCGCGTCTATACGTGCTGTATATGTTCTCTGTATTCCCTCTATTTCAGCAATCTCTCCTGCTCTGAAGGGGGAAGTGAGTACTGAACAGTACTCAAGACGGGACAGCACAAGTGACTTGAAGAGTACAAGCATTGTGATGGGATCCCTGGATTTGAAAGTTCTCGTAATCCATCCTATCATTTTTCTGGCTGTCGCAATATTTGCTTGGTTATGCTCCCTAAACGTTAGGTCGTCAGACATCATTATTCCCAAATCCTTTACATGTTGTTTCCTACTATGGGCACATTTGATTGTGTTTTGTACCCTGTATTATGTTTAAGGTCCTCATTTTTACCGTACCTGAGTACCTGAATTTGTCACTGTTAAACATCATATTATTTCTGATGCCCAGTCGAAAACTTTATTAATATCAGCTTGAAGTTTTTCAATGTCTTCAGCCGAGGTAATTTTCATACTGATTTTGTGTCGTCTGCAAAGGATGATACGAAGCTGTGACTTGTATTTTTGTCTATATCTGATATGAGAATAAGGAAAAGCAGCGGTGCAAGGACTGTACCCTGAGGTACAGAGCTTTTAACTGCACTTGGACTAGATTTTATATGGTTGACCGTTACTCGCTGAGTCCTGTTTGACAGAAAACTGAGTATCCAGCGTCCTACTTTACCGGTTATTCCCATTGACTTCATTTTGTGTGCTATCACGCCATGGTCACATTTATCGAAAGCCTTTGCGAAGTCCGTGTATATCACATCAGCATTCTGTTTTCTTCTAATGCCTCAGTGACTTTATCGTAGTGCTCAAGTAGCTGTGAGAGGCACGATCTTCCCGCTCGAAATCCATGTTGGCCTGGGTTGTGAAGGTCATTGGTCTCCATGAAATTGGTGACCTGACTCCTAATCACTCTCTCAAATACTTTTATTATGTGCGATGTTAGTGCAATGGTCTATAATTCTTTGCCAATGCTTTGCTCCCTCCCTTGTGTAGAGGGGCTATGTCTGCTACTTTAAGTGCATCTGGTATCTCCCCGTGTCCAAGCTCTTCCTCCACACTATACTGAGTGCCTGTGCTACCGGCACTTTGCATTTCTTTATAAATATTGAATTCCATGAGTCTGGACCTGGGGCCGAGTGCATGGGCATGTTTCAATTCTCTTTCAAAATTTAGTGCGCTCGTGTTGATATCAGTTATATTTACAGGGGTTGGATATCCCGCATAAAGAAATTGTCTGGATCTTCTACTTTCATGTTGTTTATTGGAGTGCTAAACATGTCCTCATACTGCTTTTTTAGGATTTCACTAATTTCTTTGTCATCCTCCGTGTATGAACCTTCACTTGTACGAATAGGTCCAATACTGGCAGTAGTTTTTGCTTTTGATTTCGCATATGTGAAGAAGTATTTTGGATTTTTCTTTATTTCCTGAATTGCTTTCTGTTCTAACTGCCTTTCTTCAGTTTCATATGAGTGTTTCAATTTCCGCTCGATTTCTTCAATCTCCCTATTTAAATTATTCCTTCTTTGACGGGAAATTCGTGTCTGCATAAGCAGTTCCGTTATTCTTTTCCTGCGTTTATAGTGTCTTCTGCGTTCTCTTTCTACGTTGGATCTCTTTCTGGCTTTCCTCAAAGGAACATGTTTCAGACAGACTTGATACGCTTCCGAAGTCAGTTTTTCTATTCCTTCTGTAGGACTTTTATTACTTAAAACAGTTTCCCATGGAATGTTTTAAGTTCCCTGTACATGTTGGGTACATGTGGGTTACATTTGGCGGTGGTTACATGTGGCTGTGGTTACAGTTTCCGTGTTACATGTTGGCTGTGTTTCTATTGGCTGTGGTTAAATGTTGGCTGTGGTTACATACTGGCTGTGGTTACATGGTGGCTGTGGTTACTTAAGGCTGTGGTTACATGCTGGCTGTGTTACATGTTAGCTGTGGTTAAGGTTGGCTGTGGTTACATGTGGCTGTAGTTACATGTTGGCTGTGGTACATGTTGGCCGTGGTTACAGGTGTTCTGTGGTTACATGTTGGCTGTGGTTACATGTTGGCTGTGGTTACATGTTGGCTGTGGTTACATACTGGCTGTGGTTACCTACTGGCTGTGGTTACATGTTGGCTGTGGTTACATTGGCTGTGGTTACATGTTGGCTGTGGTTACATACTGGCTGTGGTTACATGTTGGCTGTGGTTACATACTGGTTGTGGTTACATGTTGGCTGTGGTTACATATTGGCTGTGGTTACATGTTGGCTGTGGTTACATGTTGGCTGTGGTTACATACTGGCTGTGGTTACATACTGGCTGTGGTTACATGTTGGCTGTGGTTACATACTGGCTGTGGTTACATACTGGCTGTGGTTACATATTGGCTGTGGTTACATGTTGGCTGTGGTTACATACTGGCTGTGGTTACATGTTGGCTGTGGTACATACTGGCTGTGGTTACATACTGGCTGTGGTTACATGTTGGCTGTGGTTACATGTTGGCTGTGGTTACATACTGGGCTGTGGTTACATACTGGCTGTGGTTACATGTTGGCTGTGCTTACATGTTGGCTGTGGTTACATACTGGCTGTGGTTACATGTTGTCTGTGGTTACATACTGGCTGTGGCTACATACTGGCTGTAGTTACATACTGGCTGTGGTTACATGTTGGCTGTGGTTACATACTTGCTGTGGTTACATACTGGCTGGGTACATACTGGCTGTGGTTACATGTTAACTGTGGTTACATACTGGCTGTGGTTACATGTTGGCTGTGGTTACATGTTGGCTGTGGTTACATGTTGGCTGTGGTTACATACTGGCTGTGGTTACATACTTGCTGTGGTTACATACTGGCTGTGGTTACATGTTGGCTGTGGTTACATACTGGCTGTGGTTACATACTGGCTGTGGTTACATATGGCTGTGGTTACATGTTGGCTGAGGTTACATACTGGCTGTGGTTACATGTTGGTTGTGGTTACATGTTGGCTGTGGTTACATGTTGGCTGTGGTTACATACTGGCTGTGGTTACTGTTGGCTGTGGTTACATGCTGGCTGTGGTTACATGTTGGCTGTGGTTACATACCGGCTGTGGTTACATATTGGCTGTGGTTTACATGTTGGCTGTGGTTACATGTGGCTGTGGTTATATGCTGGCTGTGGTTACATACTGGCTGTGGTTACATACTGGCTGTGGTTACATGTTGGCTGTGGTTACATGTTGGCTGTGGTTACATACTGGCTGTGGTTACATACTGGCTGTGGTTACATGTTGGCTGTGGTTACATGTTGGCTGTGGTTACATGTTGGCTGTGGTTACATGTTGGCTGTGGTTACATGTTGGCTGTGGTTACATGTTGGCTGTGGTTACATGCTGGCTGTGGTAATTGTTGGCTGTGGTTACATGTTGGCTGTGGTTACTTGTTGGCTGTTGTTACATGTTGGCTGTTGTTACATGTTGGCTGTGTTTACATGTGGCTGTGGTTACATGTTGGCTGTGGTTACATGTTGGCTGTGGTTACATGTTGGCTGTTGTTACATGTTGGCTGTTGTTACATGTTGGCTGTGTTACATGTTGGCTGTGGTTACATGTTGGCTGTGGTTACATGTTGGCTGTGGTTACATATTGGCTGTGGTTACATGTTGGCTGTGGTTACATGTTGACTGTGGTTACATATTGGCTGTGGTTACATGTTGGCTGTGGTTACATGTTGGCTGTGGTTACATACTGGCTGTGGTTACATGTTGGCTGTGGTTACATGTTGGCTGAGGTTACATGTTGGCTGTGGTTACATGTTGGCTGTGGTTACATGTTGGCTGTGGTTACATGTTGGCTTGGGTTACATACTGGCTGTGGTTACATGTTGGCTTTGGTTACATGTTGGCTGAGGTTACATGTTGGCTGTGGTTACATGTTGGCTGTGGTTACATGTTGGCTGTGGTTACATGTTGGCTGTGGTTACATACTGGCTGTGGTTACATGTTGGCTGTGGTTACATGTTGGCTGTGGTTACATGTTGGCTATGGTTACATACTGGCTGTTCATCCTATTTATTTTTTATGCTAGTGGCAGTCCGTGACAGTCCATGACAGTCCGTGACAGTGTAACACTGTAAAGGTGTTTGGTTTAGTTTTATTTAATATATACACTTAGTTCAATGAGTCACAGACAGGGATCTGACAGACGCCAACTTGTCTGGCCTGGATCTCACACCTCTAGTGTTAATGACACCGAGTTGACCTGAGGTCAGGTCATGCGAATCTCACCTGGCTCTCGCTAATCTTATAATTGAGCCGGGTAGCCTTCAAACATGCCGACGTTTAAGGAGTGGCTGGTAGAGTGCCCCAGGCTATCTAACTTGTGGGCGGAGTTAGCCACTAGGTTTCCCAATATATACTCGGAGAGATATCGATTCAGCAGGAGAAGGACAGAAGAAGCAGAGCAATAGACAGAAAAACAGCCAGCAGCTGCCCGCCGTCCACACAGGCGGTCAGCCGGTGGGGCGGGACAGTCTCTGTCAACTACAGACCTCCCCCCCCTCTCTATTCCACGGAAACTCAAGACACTGGGTGAGTTGAACATTAAGGTGACTTAGTCGTGTTTACAAGTGTTGTGTGATGATCAGGGGCAGTCGAGTTGTAGGGTTCTCGAATTCTTGGATGATGACTCACTTTACATATATATCTTGAACAGTTTTAATTGCTTAAATTATGGTACTTATCATGTGAAATATAATTGAAAGTTATTATTTAAATTGTGTTTAACTTTGTTACCTGGAGTTTTGAGTGAGAGGAGGAAACCTCAGCGGTTACTGGTTCCATGATTTTAGTGAATACATGATAAAGATGGAACATACTAATAATGACCTAATGATATCATCTTTTCTGAATATTGAGATTAATGAGTACATGTTTATAGAGTTGAAACATGGTAATAACATCTTTTGGTACAGACAGTTCCATTCCTTGTCTTGTATGTAAATGATCTAGAATGGATGGTGGCAGCATTTTCTATTTTCTATTTCATCTTCTACTATCTACTCTACTATCATTTTCTACTTCTACTATCTACTTTCTACTTCTACCTATCTACCCTTCTACCTCGTCTACTTCTCCTACTCACTTCTTACTTACTCGATACTTCATTTCCACCCCTCCCCCCGTTACAACAGTCCATGACAATCTGTGACAATCCGTGACAATCTGTGACAGTCCGTGATAGTCCATGACAATCCGTGACAGTCCGTGACAGTCCATGACAGTCCGTGATAGTCCATGACAATCCGTGACAGTCCGTGATAGTCCATGACAATCCGTGACAGTTCATGACAGTCCGTGACAGTTCGTGACAGTCCATGACAGTCCGTGATACTCCATGACAATCCGTGACAGTCCGTGATAGTCCATGACAATCCGTGACAGTCCATGACTGTCCGTGACAGTCCATGACTGTCCGTGATAGTCCATGACTGTCCGTGACAGCCCATGACTGTCCGTGACTGTCCGTGATAGTCCATGACTGTCCGTGACAGTCCGTGATAGTCCATGACAGTCCGTGATAGTCCATGACTGTCCGTGATAGTCCATGACTGTCCGTGACAGTCCGTGATAGTCCATGACTGTCCGTGACAGTCCATGACTGTCCGTGACGGTCCATGACAATCCATGACAATCCGTGACAGTCCGTGACAGTCCGTGACAATCCGTGACAGTCCGTGATAGTCCATGACAATCCGTGACAGTTCGTGACAGTCCGTGACAATCCGTGACAGTCCGTGACAATCCGTGACAGTCCGTGACAGTCCGTGACAATCCGTGACTGTCCGTGATAGTCCATGACAATCCGTGACAGTCCGTGACAGTCCGTGACAATCCGTGACATTCCGTGACAGTCCATGACAATCCGTGACAGTCCGTGACAGTCCGTGACAATCCGTGACAGTCCGTGACAGTCCGTGATAGTCCATGACAGTCCATGACAGTCCGTGACAGTCCGTGACAGTCCGTGACAGTCCATGACAGTCCGTGACAGTCCATGACAGTCCGTGACAGTGCATGACAGTCCGTGACAGTCCGTGACAGTCCATGACAGTCCGTGACAGTGCATGACAGTCCGTGACAGTCCGTGACAGTCCGTGACAGTCCATGACAGTCCGTGACAGTCCGTGACAGTCCATGACAGTCCGTGACAGTGCATGACAGTCCGTGACAGTCCGTGACAGTGCATGACAGTCCGTGACAGTCCGTGACAGTGCATGACAGTCCGTGACAGTCCGTGACAGTGCATGACAGTCCGTGACAGTCCGTGACAGTCCATGACAGTCCGTGACAGTGCATGACAGTCCGTGACAGTCCGTGACAGTCCGTGACAGTCCATGACAGTCCGTGACAGTCCGTGACAGTCCATGACAGTCCGTGACAGTGCATGACAGTCCGTGACAGTCCGTGACAGTCCGTGACAGTCCGTGACAGTGCATGACAGTCCGTGACAGTCCATGACAGTCCGTGACAGTCCAAGGCGAACATGTTGTATGGAGTCTATAATATCTCCCTGAAGCGTTTCTTATAATTCTCCTGAGTTAACAGATAAGATCTCACCTTTTTTTTTGTTTTGACTCCCAAGTGGTCTTGAAAGTGTCCAGGGGAGCTGTGAGCTGGTGTGCGTGTCTGCCTCGTGGCTCCTGTCACCGTCTACGGTTGTGTGTGTGTCTGTCTCGTGGCTCTGTCACCGTCTACGGTGTGTGTGTGTGTCTGTTCGTGGCTCCTGTCACGTCTACGGTGTGTGTGTGAGTCTGTCTCGTGGCTCCTGTCACCGTCTACGGTGTGTGTGTGAGTCTGTCTCGTGGCTCCTGTCACCGTCTACGGTGTGTGTGTGTGTCTGTCTCGTGGCCTGTCACCGTCTACGGTGTGTGTGTGTGTCTGTCTCGTGGCTCTGTCACCGTCTACGGTGTTAGTTGGGCTCCGTCTTCCTCTGGGCACAGTCTTCATCCAGCTTGCTTCACAAACCCTTCTAAATATGCTTCTGTTTTTTTTTCTGTGGCAATTAAATGTGTCTAGGAGCAGGCTTCAGCTGAGCGGAGGTAGGAAAACAGCTCATGCTTGCAGTTTCACCAGGTACGTCATTGGTGCGCCCTTATGAACTCTAGTCTAGTTAAAAATAAAAAGACAAAACACC
>WNGS01000217.1:133159-146683 GCA_020271785.1 Procambarus virginalis | reverse complement strand
TGGCTGTGGTTACATGTTGGCTGTGGTTACATACTGGCTGTGGTTACATGTTGGCTGTGGTTACATGTTGGCTGTGGTTACATACTGGCTGTGGTTACATGTTGGCTGTGTTACATGTTGGCTGTGGTTACATGTTGGCTGTGGTTACATGTTGGCTGTGGTTACATGTTGGCTGTGGTTACATACTGGCTGTGGTTACTGGGTTGGCTGTGGTTACATGTTGGCTGTGGTTACATTTGCTGTGGTTACATGTTGGCTGTGGTTACATGTTTGCTGGGTTACATGTTGGCTGTGGTTACATGTTGGCTGTGGTTACTGTACTGGCTGTGGTTACATGTTGGCTGTGGTTACATGTTGGCTGTGGTTACATGTTGGCTGTGTTTACATGTTGGCTGTGGTTACATACTGGCTGTGGTTACATGTTGGCTGTGGTTACATGTTGGCTGTGGTTACATACTGGCTGTGGTTTACTGGCTGTGGTTACATGTTGGCTGTGGTTACATGTGGCTGTGGTTACATACTGGCTGTGGTTACATACTGGCTGTGGTTACATGTTGGCTGTGGTTACATGTTGGCTGTGGTTACATGTTGGCTGTGGTTACATGTTGGCTGTGGTTACATGTTGGCTGTGGTTACATGTTGGCTGTGGTTACATGTTGGCTGTGGTTACATGTTGGCTGTGGTTACATGTTGGCTGTGGTTACATACTGGCTGTGGTTACATGTTGGCTGTGGTTACATGTTGGCTGTGGTTACATACTGGCTGTGGTTACATACTGGCTGTGGTTACATTTGGCTGTGGTTACATACTGGCTGTGGTTACATGTTGGCTGTGGTTACATACTGGCTGTGGTTACATACTGGCTGTGGTTACATACTGCTGTGGTTACATACTGGCTGTGGTTACATGTTGGCTGTGGTTACATGTGGCTGTGGTTACATGTTGGCTGTACTGTACCACTGGCTGTGGTTACATATGGCTGTGGTTACATGTTGGCTGTGGTTACATGTTGGCTGTGGTTACATACTGGCTGTGGTTACATGTTGGCTGTGGTTACATGTTGGCTGTGGTTACATACTGGCTGTGGTTACATGTTGGCTGTGGTTACATACTGGCTGTGGTTACATGTTGGCTGTGGTTACATGTTGGCTGTGGTTACATGTTGGCTGTGGTTACATGTTGGCTGTGGTTACATACTGGCTGTGGTTACATGTTGGCTGTGGTTACATATTGGCTGTGGTTACATGTTGGCTGTGGTTACATGTTGGCTGTGGTTACATGTTGGCTGTGGTTACATGTTGGCTGTGGTTACATGTTGGCTGTGGTTACATACTGGCTGTGGTTACATGTTGGCTGTGGTTACATACTGGCTGTGGTTACATACTGGCTGTGGTTACATACTGGCTGTGGTTACATGTTGGCTGTGGTTACATGTTGACTGTGGTTACATACTGGCTGTGGTTACATGTTGGCTGTGGTTACGTATTGGCAGTGGTTACATATTGGCTGTGGTTACATGCTGGCTGTGGTTACATGTTGGCTGTGGTTACATGTTGGCTGTGGTTACATGTTGGCTGTGGTTACATGTTGGCTGTGGTTACATGTTGGCTGTGGTTACATGTTGGCTGTGGTTACATGTTGGCTGTGGTTACATGTTCACTGTGGTTACATGTTGGCTGTGGTTACATGTTGACTGTGGTTACATGTTGGCTGTGGTTACATGTTGGCTGTGGTTACATGTTGGCTGTGGTTACATGTTGCTGTGGTTACATGTTGGCTGTGGTTACATGTTGGCTGTGGTTACATGTTGGCTGTGGTTACATGTTGGCTGTGGTTACATGTTGGCTGTGGTTACATGTTGGCTGTGGTTACATACTGGCTGTGGTTACATGTGGCTGTGGTTACATGTTGGCTGTGGTTACATACTGGCTGTGGTTACATGTTGGCTGTGGTTACATGTGGCTGTGGTTACATGTTGGCTGTGGTTACATACTGGCTGTGGTTACATACTGGCTGTGGTTACATCTGGCTGTGGTTACATGTTGGCTGTGGTTACATGTTGGCTGTGGTTACATGTTGGCTGTGGTTACATGTTGGCTGTGGTTACATGTTGGCTGTGGTTACATACTGGCTGTGGTTACATGCTGGCTGTGGTTACATACTGGCTGTGGTTACATGTTGGCTGTGGTTACATACTGGCTGTGGTTACATGTTGGCTGTGGTTACATACTGGCTGTGGTTACATGCTGGCTGTGGTTACATACTGGCTGTGGTTACATACTGGCTGTGGTTACATACTGGCTGTGGTTACATGTTGGCTGTGGTTACATGTTGGCTGTGGTTACATGTTGGCTGTGGTTACATGTTGGCTGTGGTTACATGTTGGCTGTGGTTACATGTTGGCTGTGGTTACATGTGGCTGTGGTTACATGTTGGCTGTGGTTACATGTTGGCTGTGGTTACATGTTGGCTGTGGTTACATGTTGGCTGTGGTTACATGTTGGCTGTGGTTACATGTTGGCTGTGGTTACATGTTGGCTGTGGTTACATGTTGGCTGTGGTTACATACTGGCTGTGGTTACATGTTGGCTGTGGTTACATGCTGGCTGTGGTTACATACTGGCTGTGGTTACATGTTGGCTGTGGTTACATACTGGCTGTGGTTACATGTTGGCTGTGGTTACATGTTGGCTGTGGTTACATGCTGGCTGTGGTTACATACTGGCTGTGGTTACATGTTGGCTGTGGTTACATACTGGCTGTGGTTACATGTTGGCTGTGGTTACATGTTGGCTGTGGTTACATGTTGGCTGTGGTTACATGTTGGCTGTGGTTACATGTTGGCTGTGGTTACATGTTGGCTGTGGTTACATGTTGGCTGTGGTTACATGTTGGCTGTGGTTACATGTTGGCTGTGGTTACATACTGGCTGTGGTTACATGTTGGCTGTGGTTACATGTTGGCTGTGGTTACATGTTGGCTGTGGTTACATACTGGCTGTGGTTACATGTTGGCTGTGGTTACATACTGGCTGTGGTTACATGTTGGCTGTGGTTACATACTGGCTGTGGTTACATGTTGGCTGTGGTTACATACTGGCTGTGGTTACATGTTGGCTGTGGTTACATACTGGCTGTGGTTACATGCTGGCTGTGGTTACATACTGGCTGTGGTTACATGTTGGCTGTGGTTACATGTTGGCTGTGGTTACATGTTGGCTGTGGTTACATACTGGCTGTGGTTACATGTTGGCTGTGGTTACATGTTGGCTGTGGTTACATACTGGCTGTGGTTACATACTGGCTGTGGTTACATGTTGGCTGTGGTTACATACTGGCTGTGGTTACATGCTGGCTGTGGTTACATACTGGCTGTGGTTACATGTTGGCTGTGGTTACATGTTGGCTGTGGTTACATGTTGGCTGTGGTTACATGTTGGCTGTGGTTACATGTTGGCTGTGGTTACATGTTGGCTGTGGTTACATGTTGGCTGTGGTTACATGTTGGCTGTGGTTACATGTTGGCTGTGGTTACATACTGGCTGTGGTTACATGTTGGCTGTGGTTACATGTTGGCTGTGGTTACATACTGGCTGTGGTTACATACTGGCTGTGGTTACATGTTGGCTGTGGTTACATGTTGGCTGTGGTTACATGTTGGCTGTGGTTACATGTTGGCTGTGGTTACATACTGGCTGTGGTTACATTTGGCTGTGGTTACATGTTGGCTGTGGTTACATGTTGGCTGTGGTTACATGTTGGCTGTGGTTACATGTTGGCTGTGGTTACATGTTGGCTGTGGTTACATGTTGGCTGTGGTTACATGTTGGCTGTGGTTACATGTTGGCTGTGGTTACATGTTGGCTGTGGTTACATACTGGCTGTGGTTACATGTTGGCTGTGGTTACATGTTGGCTGTGGTTACATGTTGGCTGTGGTTACATACTGGCTGTGGTTACATGTTGGCTGTGGTTACATGTTGGCTGTGGTTACATGTTGGCTGTGGTTACATGTTGGCTGTGGTTACATGTTGGCTGTGGTTACATGTTGGCTGTGGTTACATGTTGGCTGTGGTTACATGTTGGCTGTGGTTACATACTGGCTGTGGTTACATACTGGCTGTGGTTACATGTTGGCTGTGGTTACATGTTGGCTGTGGTTACATGTGGCTGTGGTTACATGTTGGCTGTGGTTACATGTTGGCTGTGGTTACATGTTGGCTGTGGTTACATACTGGCTGTGGTTACATGTTGGCTGTGGTTACATGTTGGCTGTGGTTACATACTGGCTGTGGTTACATGTTGGCTGTGGTTACATACTGGCTGTGGTTACATGTTGGCTGTGGTTACATGTTGGCTGTGGTTACATGTTGGCTGTGGTTACATACTGGCTGTGGTTACATGTTGGCTGTGGTTACATACTGGCTGTGGTTACATGTTGGCTGTGGTTACATGTTGGCTGTGGTTACATGTTGGCTGTGGTTACATGTTGGCTGTGGTTACATGTTGGCTGTGGTTACATGTTGGCTGTGGTTACATGTTGGCTGTGGTTACATGTTGGCTGTGGTTACATGTTGGCTGTGGTTACATGTTGGCTGTGGTTACATACTGGCTGTGGTTACATGTTGGCTGTGGTTACATGTTGGCTGTGGTTACATGTTGGCTGTGGTTACATACTGGCTGTGGTTACATGTTGGCTGTGGTTACATACTGGCTGTGGTTACATGCTGGCTGTGGTTACATACTGGCTGTGGTTACATGTTGGCTGTGGTTACATGTTGGCTGTGGTTACATGTTGGCTGTGGTTACATGTTGGCTGTGGTTACATGTTGGCTGTGGTTACATGTTGGCTGTGGTTACATGTTGGCTGTGGTTACATGTTGGCTGTGGTTACATGTTGGCTGTGGTTACATACTGGCTGTGGTTACATGTTGGCTGTGGTTACATGTTGGCTGTGGTTACATGTTGGCTGTGGTTACATACTGGCTGTGGTTACATGTTGGCTGTGGTTACATACTGGCTGTGGTTACATGTTGGCTGTGGTTACATACTGGCTGTGGTTACATGTTGGCTGTGGTTACATGTTGGCTGTGGTTACATGTTGGCTGTGGTTACATGTTGGCTGTGGTTACATGTTGGCTGTGGTTACATGTTGGCTGTGGTTACATGTTGGCTGTGGTTACATGTTGGCTGTGGTTACATGTTGGCTGTGGTTACATACTGGCTGTGGTTACATGTTGGCTGTGGTTACATGTTGGCTGTGGTTACATACTGGCTGTGGTTACATGTTGGCTGTGGTTACATGTTGGCTGTGGTTACATGTTGGCTGTGGTTACATGTGGCTGTGGTTACATGTTGGCTGTGGTTACATACTGGCTGTGGTTACATGTTGGCTGTGGTTACATGTTGGCTGTGGTTACATGTTGGCTGTGGTTACATGTTGGCTGTGGTTACATGTTGGCTGTGGTTACATGTTGGCTGTGGTTACATGTTGGCTGTGGTTACATGTTGGCTGTGGTTACATGTTGGCTGTGGTTACATGTTGGCTGTGGTTACATGTTGGCTGTGGTTACATGTTGGCTGTGGTTACATGTGCTGTGGTTACATGTTGGCTGTGGTTACATACTGGCTGTGGTTACATGTTGGCTGTGGTTACATGTTGGCTGTGGTTACATGTTGGCTGTGGTTACATGTTGGCTGTGGTTACATGTTGGCTGTGGTTACATGTTGGCTGTGGTTACATGTTGGCTGTGGTTACATGTTGGCTGTGGTTACATACTGGCTGTGGTTACATACTGGCTGTGGTTACATGTTGGCTGTGGTTACATGTTGGCTGTGGTTACATGTTGGCTGTGGTTACATGTTGGCTGTGGTTACATGTTGGCTGTGGTTACATGTTGGCTGTGGTTACATGTTGGCTGTGGTTACATGTTGGCTGTGGTTACATGTTGGCTGTGTTACATACTGGCTGTGGTTACATACTGGCTGTGGTTACATGTGGCTGTGGTTACATGTTGGCTGTGGTTACATGTTGGCTGTGGTTACATGGCTGGCTGGTTACATGTTGGCTGTGGTTACATGTTGGCTGTGGTTACATGTTGGCTGTGTTACATACTGGCTGTGGTTACTGTTGGTTGTGGTTACATACTGGCTGTGGTTACATGTTGGCTGTGGTTACATGTTGGCTGTGGTTACATGTTGGCTGTGGTTACATGTTGGCTGTGGTTACATGTTGGCTGTTTACATGTTGGCTGTGGTTACATTGGCTGTGGTTACATGTTGGCTGTGGTTACATGTTGGCTGTGGTTACATGTTGGCTGTGGTTACATGTTGGCTGTGGTTACATGTTGGCTGTGGTTACATGTTGGCTGTGGTTACATGTTGCTGTGGTTACATGTTGGCTGTGGTTACATACTGGCTGTGGTTACATGTTGGCTGTGGTTACATTTGGCTGTGGTTACATGTTGGCTGTGGTTACATGTTGGCTGTGGTTACACTGGCTGTGGTTACATGTTGGCTGTGGTTATGTGGCTGTGGTTACATGTTGGCTGTGGTTACATGTTGGCTGTGGTTACATGTTGGCTGTGGTTACATGTTGGCTGTGGTTACATGTTGGCTGTGGTTACATGTTGGCTGTGGTTACTACTGGCTGTGGTTACATGTTGGCTGTGGTTACATGTTGGCTGTGGTTACATGTTGGCTGTGGTTACATGTTGCTGTGGTTACATGTTGGCTGTGGTTACATGTTGGCTGTGGTTACATGTTGGCTGTGGTTACATTTTGGCTTTGGTTACATGTTGGCTGTGGTTACATACTGGCTGTGGTTACATACTGGCTGTGGTTACATGTGGCTGTGGTTACATGCTGGCTGTGGTTACATGTTGGCTGTGGTTACATGTTGGCTGTGGTTACATACTGGCTGTGGTTACATGTTGGCTGTGGTTACATGTTGGCTGTGGTTACATACTGGCTGTGGTTACATGTTGGCTGTGGTTACATGTTGGCTGTGGTTACATGTTGGCTGTGGTTACATACTGACTGTGGTTACATGCTGGCTGTGGTTACATACTGGCTGTGGTTACATGTTGGCTGTGGTTACATACTGGCTGTGGTTACATGTTGGCTGTGGTTACATACTGGCTGTGGTTACATGTTGGCTGTGGTTACATACTGGCTGTGGTTACATGTTGGCTGTGGTTACATACTGACTGTGGTTACATGTTGGCTGTGGTTACATACTGGCTGTGGTTACATGTTGGCTGTGGTTACATACTGGCTGTGGTTACATGTTGGCTGTGGTTACATACTGGCTGTGGTTACATGTTGGCTGTGGTTACATACTGGCTGTGGTTACATGTTGGCTGTGGTTACATACTGGCTGTGGTTACATACTGGCTGTGGTTACATGTTGGCTGTGGTTACATGCTGGCTGTGGTTACATACTGGCTGTGGTTACATGTGGCTGTGGTTACATACTGGCTGTGGTTACATGTTGGCTGTGGTTACATACTGGCTGTGGTTACATACTGGCTGTGGTTACATGCTGGCTGTGGTTACATGCGGCTGTGGTTACATACTGGCTGTGGTTACATACATGCTGGCTGTGGTTACATACTGGCTGTGGTTACATACTGGCTGTGGTTACATACTGGCTGTGGTTACATGCTGGCTGTGGTTACATACTGGCTGTGGTTACATACTGGCTGTGGTTACATACTGGCTGTGGTTACATGCTGGCTGTGGTTACATACTGGCTGTGGTTACATGCTGGCTGTGGTTACATGTTGGCTGTGGTTACATACTGGCTGTGGTTACATACTGGCTGTGGTTACATGTTGGCTGTGGTTACATACTGGCTGTGGTTACATGTTGGCTGTGGTTACATACTGGCTGTGGTTACATTCTGGCTGTGGTTACATACTGGCTGTGGTTACACTGGCTGTGGTTACATGCTGGCTGTGGTTACATACTGGCTGTGGTTACATACTGGCTGTGGTTACATACTGGCTGTGGTTACATGTTGCTGTGGTTACATACTGGCTGTGGTTACATGCTGGCTGTGGTTACATACTGGCTGTGGTTACATACTGGCTGTGGTTACATGCTGGCTGTGGTTACATGTTGGCTGTGGTTACATACTGGCTGTGGTTACATGCTGGCTGTGGTTACATACTGGCTGTGGTTACATGTTGGCTGTGGTTACATACTGGCTGTGGTTACATGCTGGCTGTGGTTACATGTTGGCTGTGGTTACATGCTGGCTGTGGTTACATACTGGCTGTGGTTACATGTTGGCTGTGGTTACATACTGGCTGTGGTTACATGTTGGCTGTGGTTACATACTGGCTGTGGTTACATACTGGCTGTGGTTACATACTGGCTGTGGTTACATACTGGCTGTGGTTACATGTTGGCTGTGGTTACATGCTGGCTGTGGTTACATGTTGGCTGTGGTTACATACTGGCTGTGGTTACATACTGGCTGTGGTTACATGCTGGCTGTGGTTACATGTTGGCTGTGGTTACATGCTGGCTGTGGTTACATATTGGCTGTGGTTACATACTGGCTGTGGTTACATACTGGCTGTGGTTACATACTGGCTGTGGTTACATACTGGCTGTGGTTACATGCTGGCTGTGGTTACATGTTGGCTGTGGTTACATGTTGGCTGTGGTTACATGTTGGCTGTGGTTACATAATGGCTGTGGTTACATGCTGGCTGTGGTTACATGTTGGCTGTGGTTACATGTTGGCTGTGGTTACATACTGGCTGTGGTTACATGCTGGCTGTGGTTACATACTGGCTGTGGTTACATGCTGGCTGTGGTTACATACTGGCTGTGGTTACATTCTGGCTGTGGTTACATGCTGGCTGTGGTTACATACTGGCTGTGGTTACATGTTGGCTGTGGTTACATGCTGGCTGTGGTTACATACTGGCTGTGGTTACATGCTGGCTGTGGTTACATACTGGCTGTGGTTACATGTTGGCTGTGGTTACATGCTGGCTGTGGTTACATACTGGCTGTGGTTACATGCTGGCTGTGGTTACATACTGGCTGTGGTTACATGCTGGCTGTGGTTACATACTGGCTGTGGTTACATGCTGGCTGTGGTTACATGCTGGCTGTGGTTACATACTGGCTGTGGTTACATACTGGCTGTGGTTACATACTGGCTGTGGTTACATGTTGGCTGTGGTTACATACTGGCTGTGGTTACATACTGGCTGTGGTTACATACTGGCTGTGGTTACATACTGGCTGTGGTTACATGTTGGCTGTGGTTACATGTTGGCTGTGGTTACATGTTGGCTGTGGTTACATGTTGGCTGTGGTTACATGTTGGCTGTGGTTACATGTTGGCTGTGGTTACATGTTGGCTGTGGTTACATACTGGCTGTGGTTACATACTGGCTGTGGTTACATGTTGGCTGTGGTTACATGCTGGCTGTGGTTACATGTTGGCTGTGGTTACATGTTGGCTGTGGTTACATACTGGCTGTGGTTACATGTTGGCTGTGGTTACATGTTGGCTGTGGTTACATACTGGCTGTGGTTACATGTTGGCTGTGGTTACATGTTGGCTGTGGTTACATGTTGGCTGTGGTTACATACTGACTGTGGTTACATGCTGGCTGTGGTTACATGCTGGCTGTGGTTACATGTTGGCTGTGGTTACATACTGGCTGTGGTTACATGCTGGCTGTGGTTACATGTTGGCTGTGGTTACATGTTGGCTGTGGTTACATACTGGCTGTGGTTACATACTGGCTGTGGTTACATGTTGGCTGTGGTTACATACTGGCTGTGGTTACATGTTGGCTGTGGTTACATACTGGCTGTGGTTACATGTGGCTGTGGTTACATACTGGCTGTGGTTACATGTGGCTGTGGTTACATACTGGCTGTGGTTACATGTTGGCTGTGGTTACATACTGGCTGTGGTTACATGTTGGCTGTGGTTACATACTGGCTGTGGTTACATGTTGGCTGTGGTTACATACTGGCTGTGGTTACATGTTGGCTGTGGTTACATACTGGCTGTGGTTACATGTTGGCTGTGGTTACATACTGGCTGTGGTTACATGTTGGCTGTGGTTACATACTGGCTGTGGTTACATGTGGCTGTGGTTACATACTGGCTGTGGTTACATGTTGGCTGTGGTTACATACTGGCTGTGGTTACATGTTGGCTGTGGTTACATACTGGCTGTGGTTACATGCTGGCTGTGGTTACATGTTGGCTGTGGTTACATGCTGGCTGTGGTTACATACTGGCTGTGGTTACATACTGGCTGTGGTTACATACTGGCTGTGGTTACATGTGGCTGTGGTTACATGTTGGCTGTGGTTACATACTGGCTGTGGTTACATACTGGCTGTGGTTACATGTTGGCTGTGGTTACATACTGGCTGTGGTTACATGCTGGCTGTGGTTACATACTGGCTGTGGTTACATACTGGCTGTGGTTACATGCTGGCTGTGGTTACATACTGGCTGTGGTTACATACTGGCTGTGGTTACATACTGGCTGTGGTTACATGTGGCTGTGGTTACACTGGCTGTGGTTACATGCTTGCTGTGGTTACATACTGGCTGTGGTTACATACTGGCTGTGGTTACATGCTGGCTGTGGTTACATGTGGCTGTGGTTACATCTGGCTGTGGTTACATGCTGGCTGTGGTTACATACTGGCTGTGGTTACATGTTGGCTGTGGTTACATACTGGCTGTGGTTACATGTTGGCTGTGGTTACATACTGGCTGTGGTTACATGCTGGCTGTGGTTACATACTGGCTGTGGTTACATGTTGGCTGTGGTTACATACTGGCTGTGGTTACATGTTGGCTGTGGTTACATACTGGCTGTGGTTACATACTGGCTGTGGTTACATACTGGCTGTGGTTACATACTGGCTGTGGTTACATGTTGGCTGTGGTTACATACTGGCTGTGGTTACATGTTGGCTGTGGTTACATGCTGGCTGTGGTTACATACTGGCTGTGGTTACATACTGGCTGTGGTTACATACTGGCTGTGGTTACATGTTGGCTGTGGTTACATGCTGGCTGTGGTTACATGTTGGCTGTGGTTACATGTTGGCTGTGGTTACATGTTGGCTGTGGTTACATCTGGCTGTGGTTACATGTTGGCTGTGGTTACATACTGGCTGTGGTTACATACTGGCTGTGGTTACATGTTGGCTGTGGTTACATGTTGGCTGTGGTTACATGTTGGCTGTGGTTACATGTTGGCTGTGGTTACATACTGGCTGTGGTTACATGTTGGCTGTGGTTACATGTTGGCTGTGGTTACATGCTGGCTGTGGTTACATGTTGGCTGTGGTTACATGTTGGCTGTGGTTACATGCTGGCTGTGGTTACATGCTGGCTGTGGTTACATACTGGCTGTGGTTACATGCTGGCTGTGGTTACATACTGGCTGTGGTTACATACTGGCTGTGGTTACATACTGGCTGTGGTTACATGCTGGCTGTGGTTACATGTTGGCTGTGGTTACATGTTGGCTGTGGTTACATGTTGGCTGTGGTTACATCTGGCTGTGGTTACATGTTGGCTGTGGTTACATACTGGCTGTGGTTACATACTGGCTGTGGTTACATACTGGCTGTGGTTACATGTTGGCTGTGGTTACATACTGGCTGTGGTTACATGTTGGCTGTGGTTACAGTTGGCTGTGGTTACATACTGGCTGTGGTTACATACTGGCTGTGGTTACATGTTGGCTGTGGTTACATACTGGCTGTGGTTACATACTGGCTGTGGTTACATACTGGCTGTGGTTACATACTGGCTGTGGTTACATGTTGGCTGTGGTTACATGTTGGCTGTGGTTACATGTTTGCTGTGGTTACATGTTGGCTGTGGTTACATGTTGGCTGTGGTTACATACTGGCTGTGGTTACATACTGGCTGTGGTTACATGTTGGCTGTGGTTACATGCTGGCTGTGGTTACATGTTGGCTGTGGTTACATGTTGGCTGTGGTTACATACTGGCTGTGGTTACATGTTGGCTGTGGTTACATGTTGGCTGTGGTTACATGTTGGCTGTGGTTACATGTTGGCTGTGGTTACATTCTGGCTGTGGTTACATGTTGGCTGTGGTTACATGTTGGCTGTGGTTACATGTTGGCTGTGGTTACATGCTGGCTGTGGTTACATGTTGGCTGTGGTTACATGTTGGCTGTGGTTACATGTTGGCTGTGGTTACATACTGGCTGTGGTTACATGTTGGCTGTGGTTACATACTGGCTGTGGTTACATGTTGGCTGTGGTTACATTTGGCTGTGGTTACATGTTGGCTGTGGTTACATACTGGCTGTGGTTACATGCTTGCTGTGGTTACATACTGGCTGTGGTTACATGTTGGCTGTGGTTACATACTGGCTGTGGTTACATGTTGGCTGTGGTTACATACTGGCTGTGGTTACATGTTGGCTGTGGTTACATACTGGCTGTGGTTACATGTTGGCTGTGGTTACATACTGCTGTGGTTACATGTTGGCTGTGGTTACATACTGGCTGTGGTTACATGTTGGCTGTGGTTACATACTGGCTGTGGTTACATGTTGGCTGTGGTTACATACTGGCTGTGGTTACATGTTGGCTGTGGTTACATACTGGCTGTGGTTACATGTTGGCTGTGGTTACATACTGGCTGTGGTTACATGCTGGCTGTGGTTACATTTGACTGTGGTTACATCTGGCTGTGGTTACATACTGGCTGTGGTTACATACTGGCTGTGGTTACATACTGGCTGTGGTTACATACTGGCTGTGGTTACATGTTGGCTGTGGTTACATACTGGCTGTGGTTACATGTTGGCTGTGGTTACATACTGGCTGTGGTTACATACTGGCTGTGGTTACATGCTGGCTGTGGTTACATACTGGCTGTGGTTACATACTGGCTGTGGTTACATACTGGCTGTGGTTACATGTTGGCTGTGGTTACATACTGGCTGTGGTTACATGTTGGCTGTGGTTACATACTGGCTGTGGTTACATGTTGGCTGTGGTTACATGCTGGCTGTGGTTACATACTGGCTGTGGTTACATGCTGGCTGTGGTTACATGCTGGCTGTGGTTACATGTTGGCTGTGGTTACATGTTGGCTGTGGTTACATGCTGGCTGTGGTTACATACTGGCTGTGGTTACATACTGGCTGTGGTTACATACTGGCTGTGGTTACATGCTGGCTGTGGTTACATACTGGCTGTGGTTACATACTGGCTGTGGTTACATGCTGGCTGTGGTTACATGTTGGCTGTGGTTACATACTGGCTGTGGTTACATGCTGGCTGTGGTTACATACTGGCTGTGGTTACATGTTGCCTGTGGTTTACATGCTGGCTGTGGTTACATACTGGCTGTGGTTACATCTGGCTGTGGTTACATACTGGCTGTGGTTACATCTGGCTGTGGTTACATACTGGCTGTGGTTACATACTGGCTGTGGTTACATGCTGGCTGTGGTTACATACTGGCTGTGGTTACAT
>WNGS01000217.1:115594-132902 GCA_020271785.1 Procambarus virginalis | reverse complement strand
GCTGTGGTTACATGTTGGCTGTGGTTACATACTGGCTGTGGTTACATACTGGCTGTGGTTACATACTGCTGTGGTTACATGTTGGCTGTGGTTACATGTTGGCTGTGGTTACATGTTGGCTGTGGTTACATGTTGGCTGTGGTTACATGTTGGCTGTGGTTACATGTTGGCTGTGGTTACATACTGGCTGTGGTTACATGTTGGCTGTGGTTACATGTTGGCTGTGGTTACATGTTGGCTGTGGTTACATACTGGCTGTGGTTACATGTTGGCTGTGGTTACATGTTGGCTGTGGTTACATGTTGGCTGTGGTTACATGTTGGCTGTGGTTACATGTTGGCTGTGGTTACATGTTGGCTGTGGTTACATGTTGGCTGTGGTTACATGTTGGCTGTGGTTACATGTTGGCTGTGGTTACATGTTGGCTGTGGTTACATGTTGGCTGTGGTTACATGTTGGCTGTGGTTACATGTTGGCTGTGGTTACATGTTGGCTGTGGTTACATGTTGGCTGTGGTTACATGTTGGCTGTGGTTACATGTTGGCTGTGGTTACATACTGGCTGTGGTTACATGTTGGCTGTGGTTACATGTTGGCTGTGGTTACATACTGGCTGTGGTTACATGTTGGCTGTGGTTACATGTTGGCTGTGGTTACATGTTGGCTGTGGTTACATGTGGCTGTGGTTACATGTTGGCTGTGGTTACATACTGGCTGTGGTTACATGTTGGCTGTGGTTACATGTTGGCTGTGGTTACATGTTGGCTGTGGTTACATGTTGGCTGTGGTTACATGTTGGCTGTGGTTACATGTTGGCTGTGGTTACATACTGGCTGTGGTTACATGTTGGCTGTGGTTACATGTGGCTGTGGTTACATGTGGCTGTGGTTACATGTTGGCTGTGGTTACATGTTGGCTGTGGTTACATGTTGGCTGTGGTTACATGTGGCTGTGGTTACATGTTGGCTGTGGTTACATGTGGCTGTGGTTACATGTTGGCTGTGGTTACATGTTGGCTGTGGTTACATGTTGGCTGTGGTTACATGTTGGCTGTGGTTACATGTTGGCTGTGGTTACATGTTGGCTGTGGTTACATGTTGGCTGTGGTTACATGTTGGCTGTGGTTACATGTTGGCTGTGGTTACATGTTGGCTGTGGTTACATGTTGGCTGTGGTTACATGTTGGCTGTGGTTACATGTTGGCTGTGGTTACATGTTGGCTGTGGTTACATGTTGGCTGTGGTTACATGTTGGCTGTGGTTACATGTTGGCTGTGGTTACATGTTGGCTGTGGTTACATACTGGCTGTGGTTACATGTTGGCTGTGGTTACATGTTGGCTGTGGTTACATGTTGGCTGTGGTTACATGTTGGCTGTGGTTACATGTTGGCTGTGGTTACATGTTGGCTGTGGTTACATGTTGGCTGTGGTTACATGTTGGCTGTGGTTACATGTGGCTGTGGTTACATGTTGGCTGTGGTTACATGTTGGCTGTGGTTACATGTTGGCTGTGGTTACATGTTGGCTGTGGTTACATGTTGGCTGTGGTTACATGTTGGCTGTGGTTACATGTTGGCTGTGGTTACATGTTGGCTGTGGTTACATGTTGGCTGTGGTTACATGTTGGCTGTGGTTACATGTTGGCTGTGGTTACATGTTGGCTGTGGTTACATGTTGGCTGTGGTTACATGTTGGCTGTGGTTACATGTTGGCTGTGGTTACATGTTGGCTGTGGTTACATGTTGGCTGTGGTTACATGTTGGCTGTGGTTACATGTTGGCTGTGGTTACATGTTGGCTGTGGTTACATGTTGGCTGTGGTTACATGTTGGCTGTGGTTACATGTTGGCTGTGGTTACATGTTGGCTGTGGTTACATGTTGGCTGTGGTTACATGTTGGCTGTGGTTACATGTTGGCTGTGGTTACATGTTGGCTGTGGTTACATGTTGGCTGTGGTTACATGTTGGCTGTGGTTACATGTTGGCTGTGGTTACATGTTGGCTGTGGTTACATGTTGGCTGTGGTTACATGTTGGCTGTGGTTACATGTTGGCTGTGGTTACATGTTGGCTGTGGTTACATGTTGGCTGTGGTTACATGTTGGCTGTGGTTACATGTTGGCTGTGGTTACATGTTGGCTGTGGTTACATGTTGGCTGTGGTTACATACTGGCTGTGGTTACATACTGGCTGTGGTTACATGTTGGCTGTGGTTACATGTTGGCTGTGGTTACATGTTGGCTGTGGTTACATGTTGGCTGTGGTTACATGTTGGCTGTGGTTACATGTTGGCTGTGGTTACATGTGGCTGTGGTTACATGTTGGCTGTGGTTACATGTTGGCTGTGGTTACATGTTGGCTGTGGTTACATGTTGGCTGTGGTTACATGTTGGCTGTGGTTACATGTTGGCTGTGGTTACATGTTGGCTGTGGTTACATGTTGGCTGTGGTTACATGTTGGCTGTGGTTACATGTTGGCTGTGGTTACATGTTGGCTGTGGTTACATGTTGGCTGTGGTTACATGTTGGCTGTGGTTACATGTTGGCTGTGGTTACATGTGGCTGTGGTTACATGTTGGCTGTGGTTACATGTTGGCTGTGGTTACATGTTGGCTGTGGTTACATGTTGGCTGTGGTTACATGTTGGCTGTGGTTACATGTTGGCTGTGGTTACATGTTGGCTGTGGTTACATGTTGGCTGTGGTTACATGTTGGCTGTGGTTACATGTTGGCTGTGGTTACATGTTGGCTGTGGTTACATGTTGGCTGTGGTTACATGTTGGCTGTGGTTACATGTTGGCTGTGGTTACATGTTGGCTGTGGTTACATGTTGGCTGTGGTTACATGTTGGCTGTGGTTACATGTTGGCTGTGGTTACATGTTGGCTGTGGTTACATGTTGGCTGTGGTTACATGTTGGCTGTGGTTACATGTGGCTGTGGTTACATGTTGGCTGTGGTTACATGTTGGCTGTGGTTACATGTTGGCTGTGGTTACATGTTGGCTGTGGTTACATGTTGGCTGTGGTTACATGTTGGCTGTGGTTACATGTTGGCTGTGGTTACATGTTGGCTGTGGTTACATGTTGGCTGTGGTTACATGTTGGCTGTGGTTACATGTTGGCTGTGGTTACATGTTGGCTGTGGTTACATGTTGGCTGTGGTTACATGTTGGCTGTGGTTACATGTTGGCTGTGGTTACATGTTGGCTGTGGTTACATGTTGGCTGTGGTTACATGTTGGCTGTGGTTACATGTTGGCTGTGGTTACATGTTGGCTGTGGTTACATGTTGGCTGTGGTTACATGTTGGCTGTGGTTACATGTTGGCTGTGGTTACATGTTGGCTGTGGTTACATGTTGGCTGTGGTTACATGTTGGCTGTGGTTACATGTTGGCTGTGGTTACATGTTGGCTGTGGTTACATGTTGGCTGTGGTTACATGTTGGCTGTGGTTACATGTTGGCTGTGGTTACATGTTGGCTGTGGTTACATGTTGGCTGTGGTTACATGTTGGCTGTGGTTACATGTTGGCTGTGGTTACATGTTGGCTGTGGTTACATGTTGGCTGTGGTTACATGTTGGCTGTGGTTACATGTTGGCTGTGGTTACATGTTGGCTGTGGTTACATGTTGGCTGTGGTTACATGTTGGCTGTGGTTACATGTTGGCTGTGGTTACATGTTGGCTGTGGTTACATGTTGGCTGTGGTTACATGTTGGCTGTGGTTACATGTTGGCTGTGGTTACATGTTGGCTGTGGTTACATGTTGGCTGTGGTTACATGTTGGCTGTGGTTACATGTTGGCTGTGGTTACATGTTGGCTGTGGTTACATGTTGGCTGTGGTTACATGTTGGCTGTGGTTACATGTTGGCTGTGGTTACATGTTGGCTGTGGTTACATGTTGGCTGTGGTTACATGTTGGCTGTGGTTACATGTTGGCTGTGGTTACATGTTGGCTGTGGTTACATGTTGGCTGTGGTTACATGTTGGCTGTGGTTACATGTTGGCTGTGGTTACATGTTGGCTGTGGTTACATGTTGGCTGTGGTTACATGTTGGCTGTGGTTACATGTTGGCTGTGGTTACATGTTGGCTGTGGTTACATGTTGGCTGTGGTTACATGTTGGCTGTGGTTACATGTTGGCTGTGGTTACATGTTGGCTGTGGTTACATGTTGGCTGTGGTTACATGTTGGCTGTGGTTACATGTTGGCTGTGGTTACATGTTGGCTGTGGTTACATGTTGGCTGTGGTTACATGTTGGCTGTGGTTACATGTTGGCTGTGGTTACATGTTGGCTGTGGTTACATGTTGGCTGTGGTTACATGTTGGCTGTGGTTACATGTTGGCTGTGGTTACATGTTGGCTGTGGTTACATGTTGGCTGTGGTTACATGTTGGCTGTGGTTACATGTTGGCTGTGGTTACATGTTGGCTGTGGTTACATGTTGGCTGTGGTTACATGTTGGCTGTGGTTACATGTTGGCTGTGGTTACATGTTGGCTGTGGTTACATGTTGGCTGTGGTTACATGTTGGCTGTGGTTACATGTTGGCTGTGGTTACATGTTGGCTGTGGTTACATGTTGGCTGTGGTTACATGTTGGCTGTGGTTACATGTTGGCTGTGGTTACATGTTGGCTGTGGTTACATGTTGGCTGTGGTTACATGTTGGCTGTGGTTACATGTTGGCTGTGGTTACATGTTGGCTGTGGTTACATGTTGGCTGTGGTTACATGTTGGCTGTGGTTACATGTTGGCTGTGGTTACATGTTGGCTGTGGTTACATGTTGGCTGTGGTTACATGTTGGCTGTGGTTACATGTTGGCTGTGGTTACATGTTGGCTGTGGTTACATGTTGGCTGTGGTTACATGTTGGCTGTGGTTACATGTTGGCTGTGGTTACATGTTGGCTGTGGTTACATGTTGGCTGTGGTTACATGTTGGCTGTGGTTACATGTTGGCTGTGGTTACATGTTGGCTGTGGTTACATGTTGGCTGTGGTTACATGTTGGCTGTGGTTACATGTTGGCTGTGGTTACATGTTGGCTGTGGTTACATGTTGGCTGTGGTTACATGTTGGCTGTGGTTACATGTTGGCTGTGGTTACATGTTGGCTGTGGTTACATGTTGGCTGTGGTTACATGTTGGCTGTGGTTACATGTTGGCTGTGGTTACATGTTGGCTGTGGTTACATGTTGGCTGTGGTTACATGTTGGCTGTGGTTACATGTTGGCTGTGGTTACATGTTGGCTGTGGTTACATGTTGGCTGTGGTTACATGTTGGCTGTGGTTACATGTTGGCTGTGGTTACATGTTGGCTGTGGTTACATGTTGGCTGTGGTTACATGTTGGCTGTGGTTACATGTTGGCTGTGGTTACATGTTGGCTGTGGTTACATGTTGGCTGTGGTTACATGTTGGCTGTGGTTACATGTTGGCTGTGGTTACATGTTGGCTGTGGTTACATGTTGGCTGTGGTTACATGTTGGCTGTGGTTACATGTTGGCTGTGGTTACATGTTGGCTGTGGTTACATGTTGGCTGTGGTTACATGTTGGCTGTGGTTACATGTTGGCTGTGGTTACATGTTGGCTGTGGTTACATGTTGGCTGTGGTTACATGTTGGCTGTGGTTACATGTTGGCTGTGGTTACATGTTGGCTGTGGTTACATGTTGGCTGTGGTTACATGTTGGCTGTGGTTACATGTTGGCTGTGGTTACATGTTGGCTGTGGTTACATGTTGGCTGTGGTTACATGTTGGCTGTGGTTACATGTTGGCTGTGGTTACATGTTGGCTGTGGTTACATGTTGGCTGTGGTTACATGTTGGCTGTGGTTACATGTTGGCTGTGGTTACATGTTGGCTGTGGTTACATGTTGGCTGTGGTTACATGTTGGCTGTGGTTACATGTTGGCTGTGGTTACATGTTGGCTGTGGTTACATGTTGGCTGTGGTTACATGTTGGCTGTGGTTACATGTTGGCTGTGGTTACATGTTGGCTGTGGTTACATGTTGGCTGTGGTTACATGTTGGCTGTGGTTACATGTTGGCTGTGGTTACATGTTGGCTGTGGTTACATGTTGGCTGTGGTTACATGTTGGCTGTGGTTACATGTTGGCTGTGGTTACATGTTGGCTGTGGTTACATGTTGGCTGTGGTTACATGTTGGCTGTGGTTACATGTTGGCTGTGGTTACATGTTGGCTGTGGTTACATGTTGGCTGTGGTTACATGTTGGCTGTGGTTACATGTTGGCTGTGGTTACATGTTGGCTGTGGTTACATGTTGGCTGTGGTTACATGTTGGCTGTGGTTACATGTTGGCTGTGGTTACATGTTGGCTGTGGTTACATGTTGGCTGTGGTTACATGTTGGCTGTGGTTACATGTTGGCTGTGGTTACATGTTGGCTGTGGTTACATGTTGGCTGTGGTTACATGTTGGCTGTGGTTACATGTTGGCTGTGGTTACATGTTGGCTGTGGTTACATGTTGGCTGTGGTTACATGTTGGCTGTGGTTACATGTTGGCTGTGGTTACATGTTGGCTGTGGTTACATGTTGGCTGTGGTTACATGTTGGCTGTGGTTACATGTTGGCTGTGGTTACATGTTGGCTGTGGTTACATGTTGGCTGTGGTTACATGTTGGCTGTGGTTACATGTTGGCTGTGGTTACATGTTGGCTGTGGTTACATGTTGGCTGTGGTTACATGTTGGCTGTGGTTACATGTTGGCTGTGGTTACATGTTGGCTGTGGTTACATGTTGGCTGTGGTTACATGTTGGCTGTGGTTACATGTTGGCTGTGGTTACATGTTGGCTGTGGTTACATGTTGGCTGTGGTTACATGTTGGCTGTGGTTACATGTTGGCTGTGGTTACATGTTGGCTGTGGTTACATGTTGGCTGTGGTTACATGTTGGCTGTGGTTACATGTTGGCTGTGGTTACATGTTGGCTGTGGTTACATGTTGGCTGTGGTTACATGTTGGCTGTGGTTACATGTTGGCTGTGGTTACATGTTGGCTGTGGTTACATGTTGGCTGTGGTTACATGTTGGCTGTGGTTACATGTTGGCTGTGGTTACATGTTGGCTGTGGTTACATGTTGGCTGTGGTTACATGTTGGCTGTGGTTACATGTTGGCTGTGGTTACATGTTGGCTGTGGTTACATGTTGGCTGTGGTTACATGTTGGCTGTGGTTACATGTTGGCTGTGGTTACATGTTGGCTGTGGTTACATGTTGGCTGTGGTTACATGTTGGCTGTGGTTACATGTTGGCTGTGGTTACATGTTGGCTGTGGTTACATGTTGGCTGTGGTTACATGTTGGCTGTGGTTACATGTTGGCTGTGGTTACATGTTGGCTGTGGTTACATGTTGGCTGTGGTTACATGTTGGCTGTGGTTACATGTTGGCTGTGGTTACATGTTGGCTGTGGTTACATGTTGGCTGTGGTTACATGTTGGCTGTGGTTACATGTTGGCTGTGGTTACATGTTGGCTGTGGTTACATGTTGGCTGTGGTTACATGTTGGCTGTGGTTACATGTTGGCTGTGGTTACATACTGGCTGTGGTTACATGTGGCTGTGGTTACATGTTGGCTGTGGTTACATGTTGGCTGTGGTTACATGTTGGCTGTGGTTACATGTTGGCTGTGGTTACATGTTGGCTGTGGTTACATGTTGGCTGTGGTTACATGTTGGCTGTGGTTACATGTTGGCTGTGGTTACATGTTGGCTGTGGTTACATGTTGGCTGTGGTTACATGTTGGCTGTGGTTACATGTTGGCTGTGGTTACATGTTGGCTGTGGTTACATACTGGCTGTGGTTACATGTTGGCTGTGGTTACATGTTGGCTGTGGTTACATGTTGGCTGTGGTTACATACTGGCTGTGGTTACATGTTGGCTGTGGTTACATGTTGGCTGTGGTTACATGTTGGCTGTGGTTACATACTGGCTGTGGTTACATACTGGCTGTGGTTACATACTGGCTGTGGTTACATGTTGGCTGTGGTTACATGTTGGCTGTGGTTACATGTTGGCTGTGGTTACATGTTGGCTGTGGTTACATGTTGGCTGTGGTTACATGTTGGCTGTGGTTACATGTTGGCTGTGGTTACATGTTGGCTGTGGTTACATGTTGGCTGTGGTTACATGTTGGCTGTGGTTACATGTTGGCTGTGGTTACATGTTGGCTGTGGTTACATGTTGGCTGTGGTTACATGTTGGCTGTGGTTACATGTTGGCTGTGGTTACATACTGGCTGTGGTTACATGTTGGCTGTGGTTACATGCTGGCTGTGGTTACATACTGGCTGTGGTTACATGTTGGCTGTGGTTACATACTGGCTGTGGTTACATGTTGGCTGTGGTTACATGTTGGCTGTGGTTACATGTTGGCTGTGGTTACATACTGGCTGTGGTTACATGTTGGCTGTGGTTACATGTGGCTGTGGTTACATGTTGGCTGTGGTTACATGTTGGCTGTGGTTACATGTTGGCTGTGGTTACATGTTGGCTGTGGTTACATGTTGGCTGTGGTTACATGTTGGCTGTGGTTACATGTTGGCTGTGGTTACATGTTGGCTGTGGTTACATGTTGGCTGTGGTTACATGTTGGCTGTGGTTACATGTTGGCTGTGGTTACATGTTGGCTGTGGTTACATGTTGGCTGTGGTTACATGTTGGCTGTGGTTACATGTTGGCTGTGGTTACATACTGGCTGTGGTTACATGTTGGCTGTGGTTACATACTGGCTGTGGTTACATGTTGGCTGTGGTTACATACTGGCTGTGGTTACATGTTGGCTGTGGTTACATACTGGCTGTGGTTACATGTTGGCTGTGGTTACATACTGGCTGTGGTTACATGTTGGCTGTGGTTACATACTGGCTGTGGTTACATGTTGGCTGTGGTTACATGTTGGCTGTGGTTACATGTTGGCTGTGGTTACATACTGGCTGTGGTTACATGTTGGCTGTGGTTACATGTGGCTGTGGTTACATGTGGCTGTGGTTACATACTGGCTGTGGTTACATGTTGGCTGTGGTTACATACTGGCTGTGGTTACATGTTGGCTGTGGTTACATACTGGCTGTGGTTACATGTTGGCTGTGGTTACATGTTGGCTGTGGTTACATGTTGGCTGTGGTTACATGTTGGCTGTGGTTACATGTTGGCTGTGGTTACATGTTGGCTGTGGTTACATGTTGGCTGTGGTTACATGTTGGCTGTGGTTACATGTTGGCTGTGGTTACATACTGGCTGTGGTTACATGTTGGCTGTGGTTACATGTTGGCTGTGGTTACATGTTGGCTGTGGTTACATGTTGGCTGTGGTTACATGTTGGCTGTGGTTACATGTTGGCTGTGGTTACATGTTGGCTGTGGTTACATGTTGGCTGTGGTTACATGTTGGCTGTGGTTACATGTTGGCTGTGGTTACATGTTGGCTGTGGTTACATGTTGGCTGTGGTTACATGTTGGCTGTGGTTACATGTTGGCTGTGGTTACATGTTGGCTGTGGTTACATGTTGGCTGTGGTTACATGTTGGCTGTGGTTACATGTTGGCTGTGGTTACATGTTGGCTGTGGTTACATGTTGGCTGTGGTTACATGTTGGCTGTGGTTACATGTTGGCTGTGGTTACATGTTGGCTGTGGTTACATACTGGCTGTGGTTACATGTTGGCTGTGGTTACATGTTGGCTGTGGTTACATACTGGCTGTGGTTACATGTTGGCTGTGGTTACATGTTGGCTGTGGTTACATGTTGGCTGTGGTTACATGTTGGCTGTGGTTACATGTTGGCTGTGGTTACATGTTGGCTGTGGTTACATGTTGGCTGTGGTTACATGTTGGCTGTGGTTACATGTTGGCTGTGGTTACATGTTGGCTGTGGTTACATGTTGGCTGTGGTTACATGTTGGCTGTGGTTACATGTTGGCTGTGGTTACATGTTGGCTGTGGTTACATGTTGGCTGTGGTTACATGTTGGCTGTGGTTACATGTTGGCTGTGGTTACATGTTGGCTGTGGTTACATGTTGGCTGTGGTTACATGTTGGCTGTGGTTACATGTTGGCTGTGGTTACATGTTGGCTGTGGTTACATGTTGGCTGTGGTTACATGTTGGCTGTGGTTACATGTTGGCTGTGGTTACATGTTGGCTGTGGTTACATGTTGGCTGTGGTTACATGTTGGCTGTGGTTACATGTTGGCTGTGGTTACATGTTGGCTGTGGTTACATGTTGGCTGTGGTTACATGTTGGCTGTGGTTACATGTTGGCTGTGGTTACATACTGGCTGTGGTTACATGTTGGCTGTGGTTACATGTTGGCTGTGGTTACATGTTGGCTGTGGTTACATGTTGGCTGTGGTTACATGTTGGCTGTGGTTACATGTTGGCTGTGGTTACATGTTGGCTGTGGTTACATGTTGGCTGTGGTTACATGTTGGCTGTGGTTACATGTTGGCTGTGGTTACATGTTGGCTGTGGTTACATGTTGGCTGTGGTTACATGTTGGCTGTGGTTACATGTTGGCTGTGGTTACATGTTGGCTGTGGTTACATGTTGGCTGTGGTTACATGTTGGCTGTGGTTACATGTTGGCTGTGGTTACATGTTGGCTGTGGTTACATGTTGGCTGTGGTTACATGTTGGCTGTGGTTACATGTTGGCTGTGGTTACATGTTGGCTGTGGTTACATGTTGGCTGTGGTTACATACTGGCTGTGGTTACATGTTGGCTGTGGTTACATGTTGGCTGTGGTTACATGTTGGCTGTGGTTACATGTTGGCTGTGGTTACATGTTGGCTGTGGTTACATGTTGGCTGTGGTTACATGTTGGCTGTGGTTACATGTTGGCTGTGGTTACATACTGGCTGTGGTTACATGTTGGCTGTGGTTACATGTTGGCTGTGGTTACATGTTGGCTGTGGTTACATGTTGGCTGTGGTTACATGTTGGCTGTGGTTACATGTTGGCTGTGGTTACATGTTGGCTGTGGTTACATGTTGGCTGTGGTTACATGTTGGCTGTGGTTACATGTTGGCTGTGGTTACATGTTGGCTGTGGTTACATGTTGGCTGTGGTTACATGTTGGCTGTGGTTACATGTTGGCTGTGGTTACATGTTGGCTGTGGTTACATGTGGCTGTGGTTACATGTTGGCTGTGGTTACATGTTGGCTGTGGTTACATGTTGGCTGTGGTTACATGTTGGCTGTGGTTACATGTTGGCTGTGGTTACATGTTGGCTGTGGTTACATGTTGGCTGTGGTTACATGTTGGCTGTGGTTACATGTTGGCTGTGGTTACATACTGGCTGTGGTTACATGTTGGCTGTGGTTACATGTTGGCTGTGGTTACATGTTGGCTGTGGTTACATGTTGGCTGTGGTTACATGTTGGCTGTGGTTACATGTTGGCTGTGGTTACATGTTGGCTGTGGTTACATGTTGGCTGTGGTTACATGTTGGCTGTGGTTACATGTTGGCTGTGGTTACATGTTGGCTGTGGTTACATGTTGGCTGTGGTTACATGTTGGCTGTGGTTACATGTTGGCTGTGGTTACATGTTGGCTGTGGTTACATGTTGGCTGTGGTTACATGTTGGCTGTGGTTACATGTTGGCTGTGGTTACATGTTGGCTGTGGTTACATGTTGGCTGTGGTTACATGTTGGCTGTGGTTACATGTTGGCTGTGGTTACATGTTGGCTGTGGTTACATGTTGGCTGTGGTTACATGTTGGCTGTGGTTACATGTTGGCTGTGGTTACATGTTGGCTGTGGTTACATGTTGGCTGTGGTTACATGTTGGCTGTGGTTACATGTTGGCTGTGGTTACATGTTGGCTGTGGTTACATGTTGGCTGTGGTTACATGTTGGCTGTGGTTACATGTTGGCTGTGGTTACATGTTGGCTGTGGTTACATGTTGGCTGTGGTTACATGTTGGCTGTGGTTACATGTTGGCTGTGGTTACATGTTGGCTGTGGTTACATGTTGGCTGTGGTTACATGTTGGCTGTGGTTACATGTTGGCTGTGGTTACATGTTGGCTGTGGTTACATGTTGGCTGTGGTTACATGTTGGCTGTGGTTACATGTTGGCTGTGGTTACATGTTGGCTGTGGTTACATGTTGGCTGTGGTTACATGTTGGCTGTGGTTACATGTTGGCTGTGGTTACATGTTGGCTGTGGTTACATGTTGGCTGTGGTTACATGTTGGCTGTGGTTACATGTTGGCTGTGGTTACATGTTGGCTGTGGTTACATGTTGGCTGTGGTTACATGTTGGCTGTGGTTACATGTTGGCTGTGGTTACATGTTGGCTGTGGTTACATGTTGGCTGTGGTTACATGTTGGCTGTGGTTACATGTTGGCTGTGGTTACATGTTGGCTGTGGTTACATGTTGGCTGTGGTTACATGTTGGCTGTGGTTACATGTTGGCTGTGGTTACATGTTGGCTGTGGTTACATGTTGGCTGTGGTTACATGTTGGCTGTGGTTACATGTTGGCTGTGGTTACATGTTGGCTGTGGTTACATGTTGGCTGTGGTTACATGTTGGCTGTGGTTACATGTTGGCTGTGGTTACATGTTGGCTGTGGTTACATGTTGGCTGTGGTTACATGTTGGCTGTGGTTACATGTTGGCTGTGGTTACATGTTGGCTGTGGTTACATGTTGGCTGTGGTTACATGTTGGCTGTGGTTACATGTTGGCTGTGGTTACATGTTGGCTGTGGTTACATGTTGGCTGTGGTTACATGTTGGCTGTGGTTACATGTTGGCTGTGGTTACATGTTGGCTGTGGTTACATGTTGGCTGTGGTTACATGTTGGCTGTGGTTACATGTTGGCTGTGGTTACATGTTGGCTGTGGTTACATGTTGGCTGTGGTTACATGTTGGCTGTGGTTACATGTTGGCTGTGGTTACATGTTGGCTGTGGTTACATGTTGGCTGTGGTTACATGTTGGCTGTGGTTACATGTTGGCTGTGGTTACATGTTGGCTGTGGTTACATGTTGGCTGTGGTTACATGTTGGCTGTGGTTACATGTTGGCTGTGGTTACATGTTGGCTGTGGTTACATGTTGGCTGTGGTTACATGTTGGCTGTGGTTACATGTTGGCTGTGGTTACATGTTGGCTGTGGTTACATGTTGGCTGTGGTTACATGTTGGCTGTGGTTACATGTTGGCTGTGGTTACATGTTGGCTGTGGTTACATGTTGGCTGTGGTTACATGTTGGCTGTGGTTACATGTTGGCTGTGGTTACATGTTGGCTGTGGTTACATGTTGGCTGTGGTTACATGTTGGCTGTGGTTACATGTTGGCTGTGGTTACATGTTGGCTGTGGTTACATGTTGGCTGTGGTTACATGTTGGCTGTGGTTACATGTTGGCTGTGGTTACATGTTGGCTGTGGTTACATGTTGGCTGTGGTTACATGTTGGCTGTGGTTACATGTTGGCTGTGGTTACATGTTGGCTGTGGTTACATGTTGGCTGTGGTTACATGTTGGCTGTGGTTACATGTTGGCTGTGGTTACATGTTGGCTGTGGTTACATGTTGGCTGTGGTTACATGTTGGCTGTGGTTACATGTTGGCTGTGGTTACATGTTGGCTGTGGTTACATGTTGGCTGTGGTTACATGTTGGCTGTGGTTACATGTTGGCTGTGGTTACATGTTGGCTGTGGTTACATGTTGGCTGTGGTTACATGTTGGCTGTGGTTACATGTTGGCTGTGGTTACATGTTGGCTGTGGTTACATGTTGGCTGTGGTTACATGTTGGCTGTGGTTACATGTTGGCTGTGGTTACATGTTGGCTGTGGTTACATGTGGCTGTGGTTACATGTTGGCTGTGGTTACATGTTGGCTGTGGTTACATGTTGGCTGTGGTTACATGTTGGCTGTGGTTACATGTTGGCTGTGGTTACATGTGGCTGTGGTTACATGTTGGCTGTGGTTACATGTTGGCTGTGGTTACATGTTGGCTGTGGTTACATGTTGGCTGTGGTTACATGTTGGCTGTGGTTACATGTTGGCTGTGGTTACATGTTGGCTGTGGTTACATGTTGGCTGTGGTTACATGTTGGCTGTGGTTACATGTTGGCTGTGGTTACATGTTGGCTGTGGTTACATGTTGGCTGTGGTTACATGTTGGCTGTGGTTACATGTTGGCTGTGGTTACATACTGGCTGTGGTTACATGTTGGCTGTGGTTACATGTTGGCTGTGGTTACATGTTGGCTGTGGTTACATGTTGGCTGTGGTTACATGTTGGCTGTGGTTACATGTTGGCTGTGGTTACATGTTGGCTGTGGTTACATGTTGGCTGTGGTTACATGTTGGCTGTGGTTACATGTTGGCTGTGGTTACATGTTGGCTGTGGTTACATGTTGGCTGTGGTTACATGTTGGCTGTGGTTACATGTTGGCTGTGGTTACATGTTGGCTGTGGTTACATGTTGGCTGTGGTTACATGTTGGCTGTGGTTACATGTTGGCTGTGGTTACATGTTGGCTGTGGTTACATGTTGGCTGTGGTTACATGTTGGCTGTGGTTACATGTTGGCTGTGGTTACATGTTGGCTGTGGTTACATGTTGGCTGTGGTTACATGTTGGCTGTGGTTACATGTTGGCTGTGGTTACATGTTGGCTGTGGTTACATGTTGGCTGTGGTTACATGTTGGCTGTGGTTACATGTTGGCTGTGGTTACATGTTGGCTGTGGTTACATGTTGGCTGTGGTTACATGTTGGCTGTGGTTACATGTTGGCTGTGGTTACATGTTGGCTGTGGTTACATGTTGGCTGTGGTTACATGTTGGCTGTGGTTACATGTTGGCTGTGGTTACATGTTGGCTGTGGTTACATGTTGGCTGTGGTTACATGTTGGCTGTGGTTACATGTTGGCTGTGGTTACATGTTGGCTGTGGTTACATGTTGGCTGTGGTTACATGTTGGCTGTGGTTACATGTTGGCTGTGGTTACATGTTGGCTGTGGTTACATGTGGCTGTGGTTACATGTTGGCTGTGGTTACATGTTGGCTGTGGTTACATGTTGGCTGTGGTTACATGTTGGCTGTGGTTACATGTTGGCTGTGGTTACATGTGGCTGTGGTTACATGTTGGCTGTGGTTACATGTTGGCTGTGGTTACATGTTGGCTGTGGTTACATGTTGGCTGTGGTTACATGTTGGCTGTGGTTACATGTTGGCTGTGGTTACATGTTGGCTGTGGTTACATGTTGGCTGTGGTTACATGTTGGCTGTGGTTACATACTGGCTGTGGTTACATGTTGGCTGTGGTTACATGTTGGCTGTGGTTACATGTTGGCTGTGGTTACATACTGGCTGTGGTTACATGTTGGCTGTGGTTACATGTTGGCTGTGGTTACATGTTGGCTGTGGTTACATGTTGGCTGTGGTTACATGTTGGCTGTGGTTACATGTTGGCTGTGGTTACATACTGGCTGTGGTTACATGTTGGCTGTGGTTACATGTTGGCTGTGGTTACATACTGGCTGTGGTTACATGTTGGCTGTGGTTACATGTTGGCTGTGGTTACATGTTGGCTGTGGTTACATGTTGGCTGTGGTTACATGTTGGCTGTGGTTACATGTTGGCTGTGGTTACATGTTGGCTGTGGTTACATGTTGGCTGTGGTTACATGTTGGCTGTGGTTACATGTTGGCTGTGGTTACATGTTGGCTGTGGTTACATGTTGGCTGTGGTTACATGTTGGCTGTGGTTACATGTTGGCTGTGGTTACATGTTGGCTGTGGTTACATGTTGGCTGTGGTTACATGTTGGCTGTGGTTACATGTTGGCTGTGGTTACATGTTGGCTGTGGTTACATGTGGCTGTGGTTACATGTTGGCTGTGGTTACATGTTGGCTGTGGTTACATGTTGGCTGTGGTTACATGTTGGCTGTGGTTACATGTTGGCTGTGGTTACATGTTGGCTGTGGTTACATGTTGGCTGTGGTTACATGTTGGCTGTGGTTACATGTTGGCTGTGGTTACATGTTGGCTGTGGTTACATGTTGGCTGTGGTTACATGTTGGCTGTGGTTACATGTTGGCTGTGGTTACATGTTGGCTGTGGTTACATGTTGGCTGTGGTTACATGTTGGCTGTGGTTACATGTTGGCTGTGGTTACATTTGGCTGTGGTTACATGTTGGCTGTGGTTACATGTTGGCTGTGGTTACATGTTGGCTGTGGTTACATGTTGGCTGTGGTTACATGTTGGCTGTGGTTACATGTTGGCTGTGGTTACATGTTGGCTGTGGTTACATGTTGGCTGTGGTTACATGTTGGCTGTGGTTACATGTTGGCTGTGGTTACATGTTGGCTGTGGTTACATGTTGGCTGTGGTTACATGTTGGCTGTGGTTACATGTTGGCTGTGGTTACATGTTGGCTGTGGTTACATGTTGGCTGTGGTTACATGTTGGCTGTGGTTACATGTTGGCTGTGGTTACATACTGGCTGTGGTTACATACTGGCTGTGGTTACTATGGCTGTGGTTACATGTTGGCTGTGGTTACATGTTGGCTGTGGTTACATGTTGGCTGTGGTTACATACTGACTGTGGTTACATACTGGCTGTGGTTACATGTTGGCTGTGGTTACATGGGCTGTGGTTACGTACTGGCTGTGTTACATGTTGGCTGTGGTTACATACTGGCTGTGGTTACATGTTGACTGTGGTTACATACTGGCTGTGGTTACATGTTGGCTGTGGTTACGTACTGGCTGTGGTTACATACTGGCTGTGGTTACATGTTTGCTGTGGTTACATGTTGGCTGTGGTTACATACTGGCTGTGGTTACATGTTGGCTGTGGTTACATGTTGGCTGTGGTTACATGTGGCTGTGGTTACATGTTGGCTGTGGTTACATGTTGGCTGTGGTTACATACTGGCTGTGGTTACATGTTGGCTGTGGTTACATGTTGGCTGTGGTTACATGTTGACTGTGGTTACATGTTGGCTGTGGTTACATGTTGGCTGTGGTTACATGTTGGCTGTGGTTACATGTTGGCTGTGGTTACATACTGGCTGTGGTTACATGTTGGCTGTGGTTACATGTTGGCTGTGGTTACATGTTGGCTGTGGTTACATGTTGGCTGTGGTTACATACTGGCTGTGGTTACATGTTGGCTGTGGTTACATACTGGCTGTGGTTACATGTGGCTGTGGTTACATACTGGCTGTGGTTACATACTGGCTGTGGTTACATGTTGGCTGTGGTTACATGTTGGCTGTGGTTACATGTTGGCTGTGGTTACATCTGGCTGTGGTTACATGTTGGCTGTGGTTACGTT
>WNGS01000217.1:91137-114848 GCA_020271785.1 Procambarus virginalis | reverse complement strand
ACATCATTATTCCCAAATCCTTACATGTTGTTTTCCTACTATGGGCACATTTGATTGTTTTTTGTACCCTGTATTATGTTTTAAGGTCCTCATTTTTACCGTACCTGAGTACCTGAAATTTGTCACTGTTAACATCATATTATTTTCTGATGCCCAGTCGAAAACTTTATTATAATCAGCTTGAGTTTTTCAATGTCTTCAGCCGAGGTAATTTTCATAACTGATTTTTGTGTCGTCTGCAAAGGAATACGAAGCTGTGACTTGTATTTTTTTCTATATCTGATATAAGAATAAGGAAAAGCAGCGGTGCAAGGACTGTACCCTGAGGTACAGAGCTTTTAACTGCACTTGGACTTGATTTTATATGGTTGACCGTTACTCGCTGAGTCCTGTTTGACAGAAAACTGAGTATCCAGCGTCCTACTTTAAACCGGTTATCCCATTGACTTCATTTTGTGTGCTATCACGCCATGGTCACATTTATCGAAAGCCTTTGCGAAGTCCGTTATATCACATGAGCATTCTTTTTTCTTCTAATGCCTCAGTGACTTTATCGTAGTGCTCAAGTAGCTGTGAGAGGCACGATCTTCCCGCTCGAAATCCATGTTGGCCTGGGTTGTGAAGGTCATGGTCTCCATGAATTTGTGACCTGACTCCTAATCACTCTCTCAAATACTTTTATTATGTGCGATGTTAGTGCAACTGGTCTATAATTCTTTGCCAATGCTTTGCTCCCTCCCTTGTGTAGAGGGGCTATGTCTGCTACTTTAAGTGCATCTGGTATCTCCCCCGTGTCCAAGCTCTTCCTCCACACTATACTGAGTGCCTGTGCTACCGGCACTTTGCATTTCTTTATAAATATTGAATTCCATGAGTCTGGACCTGGGGCCGAGTGCATGGGCATGTTTTCAATTTCTCTTTCAAAATTTAGTGCGCTCGTGTTGATATCAGTTATATTTACAGGGGTTTGAATATCACGCATAAAGAAATTGTCTGGATCTTCTACTATCATGTTGTTTATTGGAGTGCTAAACATGTCCTCATACTGCTTTTTTAGGATTTCACTAATTTCTTTGTCATCCTCCGTGTATGAACCTTCACTTGTACGAATAGGTCCAATACTGGCAGTAGTTTTTGCTTTTGATTTCGCATATGTGAAGAAGTATTTTGGATTTTTCTTTATTTCCTGAATTGCTTTCTGTTCTAACTGCCTTTCTTCAGTTTCATCTGAGTGTTTCAATTTCAGCTCGATTTCTTCAATCTCCCTATTTAAATTATTCCTTCTTTGACGGGAAATTCGTGTCTGCATAAGCAGTTCCGTTATTCTTTTCCTGCGTTTATAGTGTCTTCTGCGTTCTCTTTCTACGTTGGATCTCTTTCTGGCTTTCCTCAAAGGAACATGTTTCAGACAGACTTGATACGCTTCCGAAGTCAGTTTTTCTATTCCTTCTGTAGGACTTTTATTACTTAAAACAGTTTCCCATGGAATGATTTTAAGTTCCCTGTTACATGTTGGGTACATGTGGGTTACATGTTGGCGGTGGTTACATGTTGGCTGTGGTTACATGTTTGCCGTGGTTACATGTTGGCTGTGTTTTCATATTGGCTGTGGTTACATGTTGGCTGTGGTTACATACTGGCTGTGGTTACATGTTGGCTGTGGTTACTTACTGGCTGTGGTTACATGCTGGCTGTGGTTACATGTTAGCTGTGGTTACATGTTGGCTGTGGTTACATGTTGGCTGTAGTTACATGTTGGCTGTGGTTACATGTTGGCCGTGGTTACAGGTGTTCTGTGGTTACATGTTGGCTGTGGTTACATGTTGGCTGTGGTTACATGTTGGCTGTGGTTACATACTGGCTGTGGTTACATACTGGCTGTGGTTACATGTTGGCTGTGGTTACATATTGGCTGTGGTTACATGTTGGCTGTGGTTACATACTGGCTGTGGTTACATGTTGGCTGTGGTTACATACTGGTTGTGGTTACATGTTGGCTGTGGTTACATATTGGCTGTGGTTACATGTTGGCTGTGGTTACATGTTGGCTGTGGTTACATACTGGCTGTGGTTACATACTGGCTGTGGTTACATGTTGGCTGTGGTTACATACTGGCTGTGGTTACATACTGGCTGTGGTTACATATTGGCTGTGGTTACATGTTGGCTGTGGTTACATACTGGCTGTGGTTACATGTTGGCTGTGGTTACATACTGGCTGTGGTTACATACTGGCTGTGGTTACATGTTGGCTGTGGTTACATGTTGGCTGTGGTTACATACTGGCTGTGGTTACATACTGGCTGTGGTTACATGTTGGCTGTGCTTACATGTTGGCTGTGGTTACATACTGGCTGTGGTTACATGTTGTCTGTGGTTACATACTGGCTGTGGCTACATACTGGCTGTAGTTACATACTGGCTGTGGTTACATGTTGGCTGTGGTTACATACTTGCTGTGGTTACATACTGGCTGTGGTTACATACTGGCTGTGGTTACATGTTAACTGTGGTTACATACTGGCTGTGGTTACATGTTGGCTGTGGTTACATGTTGGCTGTGGTTACATGTTGGCTGTGGTTACATACTGGCTGTGGTTACATACTTGCTGTGGTTACATACTGGCTGTGGTTACATGTTGGCTGTGGTTACATACTGGCTGTGGTTACATACTGGCTGTGGTTACATACTGGCTGTGGTTACATGTTGGCTGAGGTTACATACTGGCTGTGGTTACATGTTGGTTGTGGTTACATGTTGGCTGTGGTTACATGTTGGCTGTGGTTACATACTGGCTGTGGTTACATGTTGGCTGTGGTTACATGCTGGCTGTGGTTACATGTTGGCTGTGGTTACATACCGGCTGTGGTTACATATTGGCTGTGGTTACATGTTGGCTGTGGTTACATGTTGGCTGTGGTTATATGCTGGCTGTGGTTACATACTGGCTGTGGTTACATACTGGCTGTGGTTACATGTTGGCTGTGGTTACATGTTGGCTGTGGTTACATACTGGCTGTGGTTACATACTGGCTGTGGTTACATGTTGGCTGTGGTTACATGTTGGCTGTGGTTACATGTTGGCTGTGGTTACATGTTGGCTGTGGTTACATGTTGGCTGTGGTTACATGTTGGCTGTGGTTACATGCTGGCTGTGGTAATTGTTGGCTGTGGTTACATGTTGGCTGTGGTTACTTGTTGGCTGTTGTTACATGTTGGCTGTTGTTACATGTTGGCTGTGTTTACATGTTGGCTGTGGTTACATGTTGGCTGTGGTTACATGTTGGCTGTGGTTACATGTTGGCTGTTGTTACATGTTGGCTGTTGTTACATGTTGGCTGTGTTTACATGTTGGCTGTGGTTACATGTTGGCTGTGGTTACATGTTGGCTGTGGTTACATATTGGCTGTGGTTACATGTTGGCTGTGGTTACATGTTGACTGTGGTTACATATTGGCTGTGGTTACATGTTGGCTGTGGTTACATGTTGGCTGTGGTTACATACTGGCTGTGGTTACATGTTGGCTGTGGTTACATGTTGGCTGAGGTTACATGTTGGCTGTGGTTACATGTTGGCTGTGGTTACATGTTGGCTGTGGTTACATGTTGGCTGTGGTTACATACTGGCTGTGGTTACATGTTGGCTTTGGTTACATGTTGGCTGAGGTTACATGTTGGCTGTGGTTACATGTTGGCTGTGGTTACATGTTGGCTGTGGTTACATGTTGGCTGTGGTTACATACTGGCTGTGGTTACATGTTGGCTGTGGTTACATGTTGGCTGTGGTTACATGTTGGCTATGGTTACATACTGGCTGTTTCATCCTATTTATTTTTTATGCTAGTGGCAGTCCGTGACAGTCCATGACAGTCCGTGACAGTGTAACACTGTAAAGGTGTTTGGTTTAGTTTTATTTAATATATACACTTAGTTCAATGAGTCACAGACAGGGATCTGACAGACGCCAACTTGTCTGGCCTGGATCTCACACCTCTAGTGTTAATGACACCGAGTTGACCTGAGGTCAGGTCATGCGAATCTCACCTGGCTCTCGCTAATCTTATAATTGAGCCGGGTAGCCTTCAAACATGCCGACGTTTAAGGAGTGGCTGGTAGAGTGCCCCAGGCTATCTAACTTGTGGGCGGAGTTAGCCACTAGGTTTCCCAATATATACTCGGAGAGATATCGATTCAGCAGGAGAAGGACAGAAGAAGCAGAGCAATAGACAGAAAAACAGCCAGCAGCTGCCCGCCGTCCACACAGGCGGTCAGCCGGTGGGGCGGGACAGTCTCTGTCAACTACAGACCTCCCCCCCCCTCTCTATTCCACGGAAACTCAAGACACTGGGTGAGTTGAACATTAAGGTGACTTAGTCGTGTTTACAAGTGTTGTGTGATGATCAGGGGCAGTCGAGTTGTAGGGTTCTCGAATTCTTGGATGATGACTCACTTTACATATATATATCTTGAACAGTTTTAATTGCTTAAATTATGGTACTTATCATGTGAAATATAATTGAAAGTTATTATTTAAATTGTGTTTAACTTTGTTACCTGGAGTTTTGAGTGAGAGGAGGAAACCTCAGCGGTTACTGGTTCCATGATTTTAGTGAATACATGATAAAGATGGAACATACTAATAATGACCTAATGATATCATCTTTTCTGAATATTGAGATTAATGAGTACATGTTTATAGAGTTGAAACATGGTAATAACATCTTTTGGTACAGACAAGTTCCATTCCTTGTCTTGTATGTAAATGATCTAGAATGGATGGTGGCAGCATTTTCTATTTTCTATTTCATCTTCTACTATCTACTCTACTATCATTTTCTACTTCTACTATCTACTTTCCTACTTCTACCTATCTACCCTTCTACCTCGTCTACTTCTCCTACTCACTTCTTACTTACTCGATACTTCATTTCCACCCCTCCCCCCGTTACAACAGTCCATGACAATCTGTGACAATCCGTGACAATCTGTGACAGTCCGTGATAGTCCATGACAATCCGTGACAGTCCGTGACAGTCCATGACAGTCCGTGATAGTCCATGACAATCCGTGACAGTCCGTGATAGTCCATGACAATCCGTGACAGTTCATGACAGTCCGTGACAGTTCGTGACAGTCCATGACAGTCCGTGATACTCCATGACAATCCGTGACAGTCCGTGATAGTCCATGACAATCCGTGACAGTCCATGACTGTCCGTGACAGTCCATGACTGTCCGTGATAGTCCATGACTGTCCGTGACAGCCCATGACTGTCCGTGACTGTCCGTGATAGTCCATGACTGTCCGTGACAGTCCGTGATAGTCCATGACAGTCCGTGATAGTCCATGACTGTCCGTGATAGTCCATGACTGTCCGTGACAGTCCGTGATAGTCCATGACTGTCCGTGACAGTCCATGACTGTCCGTGACGGTCCATGACAATCCATGACAATCCGTGACAGTCCGTGACAGTCCGTGACAATCCGTGACAGTCCGTGATAGTCCATGACAATCCGTGACAGTTCGTGACAGTCCGTGACAATCCGTGACAGTCCGTGACAATCCGTGACAGTCCGTGACAGTCCGTGACAATCCGTGACTGTCCGTGATAGTCCATGACAATCCGTGACAGTCCGTGACAGTCCGTGACAATCCGTGACATTCCGTGACAGTCCATGACAATCCGTGACAGTCCGTGACAGTCCGTGACAATCCGTGACAGTCCGTGACAGTCCGTGATAGTCCATGACAGTCCATGACAGTCCGTGACAGTCCGTGACAGTCCGTGACAGTCCATGACAGTCCGTGACAGTCCATGACAGTCCGTGACAGTGCATGACAGTCCGTGACAGTCCGTGACAGTCCATGACAGTCCGTGACAGTGCATGACAGTCCGTGACAGTCCGTGACAGTCCGTGACAGTCCATGACAGTCCGTGACAGTCCGTGACAGTCCATGACAGTCCGTGACAGTGCATGACAGTCCGTGACAGTCCGTGACAGTGCATGACAGTCCGTGACAGTCCGTGACAGTGCATGACAGTCCGTGACAGTCCGTGACAGTGCATGACAGTCCGTGACAGTCCGTGACAGTCCATGACAGTCCGTGACAGTGCATGACAGTCCGTGACAGTCCGTGACAGTCCGTGACAGTCCATGACAGTCCGTGACAGTCCGTGACAGTCCATGACAGTCCGTGACAGTGCATGACAGTCCGTGACAGTCCGTGACAGTCCGTGACAGTCCGTGACAGTGCATGACAGTCCGTGACAGTCCATGACAGTCCGTGACAGTCCAAGGCGAACATGTTGTATGGAGTCTATAATATCTCCCTGAAGCGTTTCTTATAATTCTCCTGAGTTAACAGATAAGATCTCACCTTTTTTTTTGTTTTGACTCCCAAGTGGTCTTGAAAGTGTCCAGGGGAGCTGTGAGCTGTGGTGTGCGTGTCTGCCTCGTGGCTCCTGTCACCGTCTACGGTGTGTGTGTGTGTCTGTCTCGTGGCTCCTGTCACCGTCTACGGTGTGTGTGTGTGTCTGTCTCGTGGCTCCTGTCACCGTCTACGGTGTGTGTGTGAGTCTGTCTCGTGGCTCCTGTCACCGTCTACGGTGTGTGTGTGAGTCTGTCTCGTGGCTCCTGTCACCGTCTACGGTGTGTGTGTGTGTCTGTCTCGTGGCTCCTGTCACCGTCTACGGTGTGTGTGTGTGTCTGTCTCGTGGCTCCTGTCACCGTCTACGGTGTTAGTTGGGCTCCGTCTTCCTCTGGGCACAGTCTTCATCCAGCTTGCTTCACAAACCCTTCTAAATATGCTTCTGTTTTTTTTTCTGTGGCAATTAAATGTGTCTAGGAGCAGGCTTCAGCTGAGCGGAGGTAGGAAAACAGCTCATGCTTGCAGTTTCACCAGGTACGTCATTGGTGCGCCCTTATGAACTCTAGTCTTAGTTAAAAATAAAAAGACAAAACACCAGAGGCTTCGACTACTGTGTATCCATCACGTGACGGTAAGGTGCAGGAGAACCATATTTCATTAAGCCTCCTAGAGACCTATTATATTATATGCTCCAAGAAACCTGTTATATGCATCAATTCGAATAGTTTTTTTCATGAACAACATTAGGTAATAATCATATAAGGAACAGGATGAGCCTGGAGCCAACTGTGTGTCAGCTTCTTCATGGGATCAGTTGACCTGATCTCCCAAGCATCAACCTGTTGAGTGAACGAGTTCCAGATGTGAGTCAGCCTGGGAATGAATGAAAGCTGATGGAGTGATGTTCTTGAGAAAGACACTTTCTGCATGAGACTATTGAAGGTTAAGAGCCAATATCAAGACCACCAACGTGACGACGGTGTTACAGGCTCGGAGGTTGAGACCGTTCCCACCAGGCTTGGTCTAGACCAGATATGAGGCTTCTTGTACAGCTCTCCAGTTTGTCCAACAGTCTGATGAATGATGGAATAGGGGGAGGCGATCCAGGAGAGGGCTGCATACTCTAGATGAGAGCGAACTTGAGCTCCATACAAAGTTTTGCTGCCTCTGTTGCCAAGAAGGTGTGACATGCGCCGTAGAGCTGTAAGTTTCCTGGCTGCCTTTTAGGCTATCCACTTGGCTCTTCATTGTCATTGAAGAGTCGAACTCCATTCCCAAGATGTCAATTGCATCTGTGGACTCTAGGGTTTTGCCACCCATTTGGAGGCCCGTCCGATTAGCAATGTGCAGTCTAGTTATCATCATCACTTGTGTCTTCTCAGCCACAAGTGTGACCTGCCATCTCCTACCCCAAGTAGACATTCCTGAAAGTTAGTGATTGATGATTCTTGCAGTAGTTGGCATTTATTCCTTTGTGTATGTGCAGATTAGAGTGCAGTCATCAGCATAGGCTTGAGCTTCAGGAATGAGATGAAGTAGGTCCTTGTCAATAGATCAATGACATCACAGCAGAGGGTCAAGCACACTACCCTGTGGAACGCTGGCACCAATTGAGTGGCTTTCGGATCCTGCTCCATTGAGGACAACCCTTAGAGTTCTTCTTGAGTGTAGGCTTTTAATTTTTGTATTTATATATACAAGAGTTGTTACATTCTTGTTCAGCCACTCGGGGGCCTCGTAGCCTGGTGGATAGCGCGCAGGACTCGTAATTCTGTGGCGCGGGTTCGATTCCCGCACGAGGCAGAAACAAATGGGCAAAGTTTCTTTCACCCTGAATGCCCCTGTTACCTAGCAGTAAATAGGTACCTGGGTGTTAGTCAGCTGTCACGGGCTGCTTCCTGGGGGTGGAGGCCTGGTCGAGGACCGGGCAGCGGGGACACTAAAAAGCCCCGAAATCATCTCAAGATAACCTAACCAAGATAGCCACTAGTACGCGTAGCGTTTCGGGCAAGTCCGTAATCCTATGTTCCCTGGAATACGACCCCCCGAAGAGTTGTTTTACAATCAAGTACACATTTTACTGTTGGGTTAAACAGAGGCTACAGTTAAGGATTTGCGCCCAGTAAATCCTCCCCGGCCTGGATACGATCCCAGGACAAAGTGCTCGTGGAACGCCAGGCGAGAGTCTTACCACTGCGCCACGGAGACTGCATAATGAAAGTAGTCTTTATTAACACAGAGATAGAGCCCGAGATGTGCTTGAAGTTTCACTACTAATCCAGAGCACCAGAGCCAATCAAAGGCTCCTGCTGTGTCTAGAGCAACAACACAGCTGATCTTGGACACGTCCAGTGATTGACTTGTCACACGACTAAAAATATCACATTGTAACGATTACTGATAATCAAGTACTGGTGTTATTGTACAAGTGTGGTAACACTCACTGTAATGGTTGCTATAACTTGTATCTAACTCTTTAGACTGTAATAATAACATTGACATAACCCTTCAGTGCTATTAATACAGATAGCTTCATATCTATAACTAAAAGTTCTGTTTTACTCCCGTAGGATCATGACCCATACTTTTAGAACAGGCCTATGTCCCAGGAACCTAGGGGGCAGAGCTAAGTCAAGAGTTTGTCTGGCCTAAGAGTGACACTCTGTGCTCATTTGTTGAGTAGAGAGGCAGTCTCACAGGACAGTGCCTGCCCATGCCATTGGCCCGGTTTCTAGATCACCTAGTTATGTTTAAATCCATTGGCCATAGGCTTGGGATAGGCGGAGTTAATTTGGGCCTTGGAACTTGGGGGTGGAGCCTGTTCCACTGGTAAGCGTTTTACTCCCGTAGGATCATGACCCATTCCCACGCTACAACAGGAAAACCCAATGGTCGACTGGCTCCAGCTCCCTCACTCGAAACTTGAGAATTACGGTAATTTGTCACGGTTATAAAACTGTCAACTGGAGTGGCTAAGGCAGGAGGAGAGGGGAGAATGACCAGATTTCGGACTGAGGACTGACAAATCCATTACATTGGAGCCAACCCTTCCACATGCAAGTTTTCTTTGAGGTTGGAATTCCCAACTGGACATTGCCCACTTGTGAACTACTTTCATTATTCGACAAGATTGTCTATGAATGTTTCTGTTATGAGCCGAGGGATGCCGTATATATGATCAAGCCCACTGATCAGCTTGGCACCAAGGTGATCAGTGGGCGTGGTCACATCCTGCCGGTGTTTGATAGGCCTATGTTGGAGGTCCAGTATACGATTGGTGAAAGCGTTTGCTTCGCTGTTCACGTCCCCTTGGAGCAGGTTCACGTCCCCGTCCCTGTCCCCTGATCCTCCCCACCATCCCCCACTCCCCTGTCTCCTTGTCCTTCCCACCATTCTCCACTCCCAGTCAAAATGAAAATAAGTCAAAATCTATGAAAATTCAATTTATCAACGCAATCAGAAACATTGAAATGGAATCGTAACATATTTAGTATAGCGTGTGATGCTATTACATGCAACAGATGGCGCTGTTTAAAAAAAATGTTTTTTTTCTGTCACAGGTGAGTCATGTTTATAGTAGGTATATAAAAACCCGCGCCTCTTCGAATGCAACATTGTGTCAAAATTTCAAGACAATCGGTAAAGAGGTTTCGAAGATTTCCCATACAAGAAAAACACAGTTTTATAAAAAAAAAACATGTTTTTTCCCGTCACAGACGTGACACCTACATAATATGTATATAAAAACCCGCTCTTGGTGAAGGACTTCCGGAGATTAGCGATTTTGAACTAACGAATATATACATTTTTATTTTTATAGATGATTTTGTTTGTTGCTAGTCACCGCTGTCCTTCTACTTCATGTGACTCATTTTAAGACATTCCGTTCTCACAAGACGTCGAGACTGCGGCCCCGTCTTGATAACTTCAGTAATATCGAGTCTTCGGAAGGCCCAAAATTCGAAGGCATTGCTCTGAGAAAGCATTTCCTTGCAATGAACAGGTGTGAGTGTGGAGCACACGTCATGCTGGGTAAGGTGAGGGTCTGGTGACTCACAAGACTGTACACTGTAGGTACTCACATAGCCAGTCCCAGTACACTGTAGGTACTCACATAGCCAGTCCCAGTACACTGCAGGTACTCACATAACCAGTCCCAGTACACTGCAGGTACTCACATTGCAGATCACTCTATACTGTAATTACCAATAATATAAATTCCTGTACACTGCAGTTACCCTGCAGGTCTGTGCACACTTCAAGCCCTGCCACATTGCAGGACTTGTCACATTTCATGTTTTTGTACACTGCAAGTCATGCCATTACTGCAGTTCCTTATATACTGTCATATTGCAGGTTCTGTACAAATCCTGCCAGTCGGGTTTCTGCACACTGCGAGCTCTGCCATTTTTTGGGACTGTCAGAAAGCTTTTGATAAAAGTCCCCCAGAAGAGACTGTTGCTTAAGTTGGAGAAACAAACTGCAGTAACTGGTAAGGTGCTCTTGTGGATAAGGGAGTACCTAAGCAACAGGAAGTAGAGAGTTACTGTGAGGGGTGAGGGGACCTCAGAATGGCGTGTTGTCTCCAGAGGAGTCCCACAGGGCTCTGTACTCGGACCTATCTTGTTTCTGATATACGTGAATGATCTTCCAGAGGGTATAGACTCATTCCTCTAAATGTTTGCTGATGATGCTAAGATTATGCGAAGGATTAAGACAGGCGGACAGCAGGAGGCTTCAAGATGACCAGGTCAGACTGAAGGAATGATCCAACAAATGGCTACTAGAGTTTAATTCAAGCAAGTGCAAAGTGATGACGATAGGCGTAGGGAACAGAAGGCCAAACACTAGGTACCAGCTGGGAGAGGAAATCCTTCATGAATCATGAAGAGAGAAAGATCTGTGGGTTGATATCACACCAGACCTGTCTTCTGAAGCCCACATCAAAAGAATAACATCAGCGGCATATGAAGGGCTGGCGAACATAAGAACTGCCTTCGGAAACCTATATAAGGAATTATTTAGAACCTGGTATACGTCATATGTCAGATCAATACTGGAATATGCGGCTTCAGCATGAAGTCCACATCTAGTCAAAAACAAAATTTAGTTAGAGAAGGATCAGAGATATGCCACCAGGCTAGTCCCTGAGCTGAGGGGTATGGGCTACAAGGAAAGATTACTGGAACTTAACCTCACGAAACTGGAAGAGAGAAGAGTTAGGGGAGACATGACCACTATCTATAAAATTCTCAAAGGAATTGACTGGGTAAATAAAGATAAACTGTACGGGTGGTACGCGAACAAGGGGACACAGGTGGAAACTGAGTACCCAAATGAGCCATAGAGACGTTAGAAAGAACTTTTTCAGTGTGAGAGTAGTTAACAAATGAAATGCATTAGGAAGCGATGTGGTGGAGGCTGACTCCATAAACAGTTTCAAGTGTAGATATGATAGAGCCCAGTAGGCTCAGGAATCTGTACACCTGTTGATTGACAGTTGAGAGGCGGGACCAAAGAGCCAGAGCTCAACCCCCACAAGTATAACTAGGCGAGTACTGCTGTTTGTTCACTGACCGCGCACCTCCGTCCCCCCCCCCCCCGCACCCTTCCCACTCCCCTAGCAGGTGTCCACACGCTATGCTAGTGTGTCCCTTCCCCTCCCCCTCCCCCTACCCCCACCTCCTCTGTCACACAGACGTCAGGGGGACCAGAGGGGCGGGGGACTGGTCACGGGGCCCTGCTGGCTGGGGTCGGCGCCCCGGCCCCGCGCCACCATTGTCCTGCCCGCCGCCCCGCGCCTGCATTCACCTCCACCAATGCAAGTGACCGGTGGAGAGGGCGGAGTGAGACCAGAAAATGGTTGCAGGCGAGGACCTGGCGTCAGGGTGGGGGTGAGCACACAGGGGTCAGGGTAGGGGTGAGCACACAGGGGTTGGAGGAATTTGAACCATCTGAACTGTCATGTCAATCCTGACCTTCAAAGCTTCCTAGACGGTTGTAACAGAACCCATGGGCACCACACCAGAAACAAATACCTATTTGATCCAAACTAGACATGCTCTGCAAATCAAGGGACCCAGAATGTGGAATGACCTTTGCAATCATGTCAAAGGCTGTACCTCTCTCAAACAGTTTACCTCTCTCAAACAAACAAAAACTAAATACTACCTATTAAACTCCATATAACCTTTCTTACCCCTAAATGTCAACCCATGTCTTGCTATTTTAAATAATATTGTTTCTTGACTTCATACTCAAGAGTCTACTACAAATTAGAGGTATTGTCAGGCAACATCACCGTGACAAGGTAACTGAGGAAAGGAGGATAGAAGCACAAACCAGTGAATCTATACGATGGTACAACATGGTTGGAGCTGGCAATCCCAATCATTATGGACGAAGAGGAAGTGGCCGCGGGAGAGAATCAGTAATAGCGAGAATCCGTCATGGATACAAATATCCATGGAGATATGGAATGGAAACAACAGTTGATCAGCGAAGTTGCAGAATCTGTGGTGAGAGTGACGGACACCGCCTTGACCACTATCTACGTGAATGTGAACACCTGAGAGACATTAGAATTATGTGTAGAATAATAAACCCACATTGTTTGAGTTAGGAAAACACAATTTGTCAAATATTGATACTCTTCTTAAAAGATTCCCCCATTTTGCACCCGCAAGATAACGTAAGATTTTAAGGGTTGATAGATGTTAATCTTCTTGTTTGAGGAGCTGTTCACTTGAGACAGGTAAGCAAGTCCCAGCTGTGTCTGGGTACAAGTGACAGGATGAACAACCCAGCGGGTTTTCTTCCTATTGGGGAGTGATGTCCATGCTGCTATGGCGGTATGTCCACTCACAGGATGAGTGGTGCTGCCCAATACTGTCACTATGGCGGTGTGTCCACTCACAGGATGAGTGGCGCTGCCCAATACTGTCACTATGGCGGTGTGTCCACTCACAGGATGAGAGTGGCGCTGCCTAATACTGTCACTATGGCGGTGTGTCCACTCTCAGGATGAGTGGCGCTGCCCAATACTGTCACTATGGCGGTGTGTCCGCTCACAGGATGAGTGGCGCTGCCCAATACTGTCACTATGGCGGTGTGTCCGCTCACAGGATGAGTGGCGCTGCCCAATACTGTCACTATGGCGGTGTGTCCGCTCACAGGATGAGTGGCGCTGCCCAATACTGTCACTATGGCGGTGTGTCCACTCACAGGATGAGTGACGCTGCCCAACACTGTCACTATGGCCGTGTGTCCACTCACAGGATGAGTGGCGCTGCCCAACACTGTCACTATGGCCGTGTGTCCACTCACAGGATGAGTGGCGCTGCCCAATTCTGTCACTATGGGGGTATGTCCACTCACAGAATGAGTGACGCTGCCCAATATTGTCACTATGGCGGTGTGTCCACTCACAGGATGAGTGGCGCTGCCCACTCACAGAATGAGTGACGCTGCCCAATATTGTCACTATGGCGGTGTGTCCACTCACAGGATGAGTGGCGCTGCCCAATACTGTCACTATGGCGGTATGGACGTGTCTGCTGTATGGTAGTGTCTGCTGTATGGCAGTGTCTGCTGTATAGCAGTGTCTGCTGTATGGCAGTGTCTGCTGTATGGCAGTGTCTGCTGTATGGCAGTGTCTGCTGTATGGCAGTGTCTGCTGTATGATAGTGTCTGCTGTATAGCAATGTCTGCTGTATGGTAGTGTCTGCTGTATGGTAGTGTCTGCTGTATAGCAATGTCTGCTGTATGGCAGTGTCTGCTGTATGGCAGTGTCTGCTGTATGGCAGTGTCTGCTGTATGGCATTTTTTTTTTCTACCACAGACGTGGCCACACATTTACAATGCTAACCAGCATATATACATTTTCTTCTGTCCTCCATGGACAGGGTTAGAGATGTGTTAAACGTATATTTCAGGGTTTATTAAACAATCAACCACTGAAGGTGAGTCGGTGCTTTAAAATGCTAAGCTAACATATATACGTAAATACATAGATACACAGATTTACGTATGCCTTACATAAAGTGTTCGATGTGTCTTCTACACAGTGTCATTAATGTACATTTACAAAGGTGAAATGTAATTCTGATCAGCTTCCATATATACTTTATACCCATACATATACATACACACACACATATACATATATACACACATGCATTCACAGACATTTGTCTCATTCACTCTGACAGGGTGAGATAGCTGATAATATGGCAGTGTCTGCTGTATGGCAGTACATGCAGTATAGCAGTACCTGCAGTATAGCAGTACCTGCAGTATAGCAGTACCTGCAGTATAGCAGTACATGCAGTATAGCAGTACCTGCAGTATAGCAGTACCTGCAGTATAGCAGTACCTGCAGTATAGCAGTACCTGCAGTATAGCAGTACCTGCAGTATAGCAGTACCTGCAGTATAGCAGTACCTGCAGTATAGCAGTACCTGCAGTATAGCAGTACCTGCAGTATAGCAGTACCTGCAGTATAGCAGTACCTGCAGTATAGCAGTACCTGCAGTATAGCAGTACCTGCAGTATAGCAGTACCTGCAGTATAGCAGTACATGCAGTATAGCAGTACATGCAGTATAGCAGTACATGCAGTAGAGCAGTACCTGCAGTATAGCAGTACATGCAGTATAGCAGTACATGCAGTATAGCAGTACCTGCAGTATAGCAGTACATGCAGTATAGCAGTGCCTGCAGTATAGCAGTACCTGCAGTATAGCAGTACCTGCAGTATAGCAGTGCCTGCAGTATAGCAGTACCTGCAGTATAGCAGTGCCTGCAGTATAGCAGTACATGCAGTATAGCAGTACCTGCAGTATTGCAGTACCTGCAGTATAGCAGTGCCTGCAGTATAGCAGTACCTGCAGTACCTGCAGTATAGCAGTACCTGCAGTATAGCAGTACCTGCAGTATAGCAGTACCTGCAGTATAGCAGTACCTGCAGTATAGCAGTGCCTGCAGTATAGCAGTAACTGCAGTATTGCAGTACATGCAGTATAGCAGTACCTGCAGTATGGCAGTACCTGCAGTATAGCAGTACCTGCAGTATAGCAGTACCTGCAGTATAGCAGTACCTGCAGTATAGCAGTGCCTGCAGTATAGCAGTACCTGCAGTATAGCAGTACCTGCAGTATAGCAGTACCTGCAGTATAGCAGTGCCTGCAGTATAGCAGTACATGCAGTATAGCAGTACCTGCAGTATGGCAGTACCTGCAGTATAGCAGTACCTGCAGTATAGCAGTACCTGCAGTATAGCAGTACCTGCAGTATAGCAGTACCTGCAGTATAGCAGTGCCTGCAGTATAGCAGTACCTGCAGTATAGCAGTGCCTGCAGTATAGCAGTAACTGCAGTATTGCAGTACCAGCAGTATAGCAGTACCTGCAGTATAGCAGTACCTGCAGTATAGCAGTACCTGCAGTATAGCAGTGCCTGCAGTATATCAGTACCTGCAGTATAGCAGTGCCTGCAGTATAGCAGTACCTGCAGTACCTGCAGTATAGCAGTACCTGCAGTATAGCAGTACCTGCAGTATAGCAGTACCTGCAGTATAGCAGTACCTGCAGTATAGCAGTACCTGCAGTATTGCAGTACCTGCAGTATGGCAGTACCTGCAGCATAGCAGTACCTGCAGTATAGCAGTACCTGCAGTATAGCAGTACCTGCAGTATAGCAGTACCTGCAGTACCTGCAGTATAGCAGTACCTGCAGTATAGCAGTACCTGCAGTATAGCAGTACCTGCAGTATAGCAGTACCTGCAGTATAGCAGTACCTGCAGTATTGCAGTACCTGCAGTATAGCAGTACCTGCAGTATAGCAGTACCTGCAGTATAGCAGTACCTGCAGTATAGCAGTACCTGCAGTATAGCAGTACCTGCAGTATTGCAGTACCTGCAGTATAGCAGTACCTGCAGCATAGCAGTACCTGCAGTATAGCAGTACCTGCAGTATAGCAGTACCAGCAGTATAGCAGTACCTGCAGTATAGCAGTACCTGCAGTATAGCAGTGCCTGCAGTATAGCAGTGCCTGCAGTATAGCAGTACCTGCAGCATAGCAGTACCTGCAGTATTGCAGTACCTGCAGTATAGCAGTGCCTGCAGTATAGCAGTACCTGCAGTACCTGCAGTATAGCAGTGCCTGCAGTATAGCAGTACCTTCAGTATAGTAGTACCTGCAGTATAGCAGTACCTGCAGTATAGCAGTACCTGCAGTATAGCAGTACCTTCAGTATAGCAGTACCTGCAGTATTGCAGTACCTGCAGTATGGCAGTACATGCAGTATAGCAGTACCAGCAGTATAGCAGTACCTGCAGTATAGCAGTACCTGCAGTATAGCAGTACCTGCAGTATAGCAGTACCTGCAGTATGGCAGTACCTGCAGTATAGCAGTACCTGCAGTATAGCAGTGCCTGCAGTATAGCAGTACCTGCAGTATAGCAGTACCTCCAGTATAGCAGTATAACAGTACCTGCACTATGGCAGTACCTGCAGTATAGCAGTACCAGCAGTATAGCAGTACCTGCAGTATAGCAGTACCTGCAGTATAGCAGTACCAGCAGTATAGCAGTACCTGCAGTATAGCAGTACCTGCAGTATAGCAGTACCTGCAGTATTGCAGTACCTGCAGTATGGCAGTACCTGCAGCATAGCAGTACCTGCAGTATAGCAGTGCCTGCAGTATAGCAGTGCCAGCAGTATAGCAGTACCTGCAGTATAGCAGTACCTGCAGTATAGCAGTACCTGCAGTATAGCAGTACCTGCAGTATGGCAGTACCTGCAGTATAGCAGTACCTGCAGTATAGCAGTGCCTGCAGTATAGCAGTACCTGCAGTATAGCAGTACCTCCAGTATAGCAGTATAACAGTACCTGCACTATGGCAGTACCTGCAGTATAGCAGTACCAGCAGTATAGCAGTACCTGCAGTATAGCAGTACCTGCAGTATGGCAGTACCTGCAGTATAGCAGTACCTGCAGTATGGCAGTACCTGCAGTATAGCAGTACCTGCAGTATTGCAGTACCTGCAGTATGGCAGTACCTGCAGTATGGCAGTACCTGCAGTATAGCAGTACCTGCAGTATAGCAGTGCCTGCAGTATAGCAGTACCTGCAGTATAGCAGTACCTCCAGTATAGCAGTATAACAGTACCTGCACTATGGCAGTACCTGCAGTATAGCAGTACCTGCAGTATAGCAGTGCCTGCAGTATAGCAGTACCTGCAGTATGGCAGTACCTGCAGTATTGCAGTACCTGCAGTATGGCAGTACCTGCAGTATGGCAGTACCTGCAGTATAGCAGTACCTGCAGTATAGCAGTACCTGCAGTATAGCAGTACCTGCAGTATTGCAGTACCTGCAGTATGGCAGTACCTGCAGTATGGCAGTACCTGCAGTATAGCAGTACCTGCAGTATAGCAGTACCTGCAGTATAGCAGTACCTGCAGTATAGCAGTACCTGCAGTATAGCAGTGCCTGCAGTATAGCAGTAACTGCAGTATTGCAGTACCAGCAGTATAGCAGTACCTGCAGTATAGCAGTACCTGCAGTATAGCAGTGCCTGCAGTATATCAGTACCTGCAGTATAGCAGTGCCTGCAGTATATCAGTACCTGCAGTATAGCAGTGCCTGCAGTATAGCAGTACCTGCAGTACCTGCAGTATAGCAGTATAGCAGTACCTGCAGTATAGCAGTACCTGCAGTATAGCAGTACCTGCAGTACCTGCAGTATAGCAGTACCTGCAGTACCTGCAGTATAGCAGTACCTGCAGTATAGCAGTACCTGCAGTATAGCAGTACCTGCAGTATTGCAGTACCTGCAGTATGGCAGTACCTGCAGCATAGCAGTACCTGCAGTATAGCAGTGCCTGCAGTATAGCAGTGCCTGCAGTATAGCAGTACCTGCAGCATAGGAGTACCTGCAGTATTGCAGTACCTGCAGTATAGCAGTGCCTGCAGTATAGCAGTACCTGCAGTACCTGCAGTACCTGCAGTATAGCAGTGCCTGCAGTATAGCAGTACCTGCAGTATAGTAGTACCTGCAGTATAGCAGTACCTGCAGTATAGCAGTACCTGCAGTATAGCAGTACCTGCAGTATAGCAGTACCTGCAGTATTGCAGTACCTGCAGTATGGCAGTACATGCAGTATAGCAGTACCAGCAGTATAGCAGTACCTGCAGTATAGCAGTACCTGCAGTATAGCAGTACCTGCAGTATAGCAGTACCTGCAGTATGGCAGTACCTGCAGCATAGCAGTACCTGCAGTATAGCAGTGCCTGCAGTATAGCAGTACCTGCAGTATAGCAGTACCTCCAGTATAGCAGTACCAGCAGTATAACAGTACCTGCACTATGGCAGTACCTGCAGTATAGCAGTACCAGCAGTATAGCAGTACCTGCAGTATAGCAGTACCTGCAGTATAGCAGTACCAGCAGTATAGCAGTACCTGCAGTATAGCAGTACCTGCAGTATGGCAGTACCTGCAGTATAGCAGTGCCTGCAGTATAGCAGTACCTGCAGTATAGCAGTGCCTGCAGTATAGCAGTACCTGCAGTATAGCAGTACCTGCAGTATGACAGTACCTGCAGTATGGCAGTACCTGCAGTATAGCAGTACCTGCAGTATAGCAGTACCTGCAGTATAGCAGTGCCTGCAGTATAGCAGTACCTGCAGTATAGCTGTACCAGCAGTATAGCAGTACCTGCAGTATAGCAGTACCTGCAGTATAGCAGTACCTGCAGTATGGCAGTACCTGCAGTATAGCAGTACCAGCAGTATAGCAGTACCTGCAGTACAGCAGTGCCTGCAGTTTGGCAGTACCTGCAGTATAGCAGTGCCTGCAGTATGGCAGTACCTGCAGTATAGCAGTACCAGCAGTATAGCAGTACCTGCAGTATGGCAGTGCCTGCAGTATAGCAGTACCTGCAGTATAGCAGTACCTGCAGTATGGCAGTGCCTGCAGTATAGCAGTGCCTGCAGTATAGCAGTACCTGCAGTATAGCAGTACCTGCAGTATGGCAGTGCCTGCAGTATAGCAGTGCCTGCAGTATAGCAGTACCTGCAGTATAGCAGTACCTGCAGAATAGCAGTACCTGCAGCATAGCAGTGCGTGCAGTATGGTAGTACCTGCAGTATAGCAGTGCCTGCAGTATAGCAGTACCTGCAGTATAGCAGTACCTGCAGTATAGCAGTACCTGCAGTATGGCAGTACCTGCAGTATAGCAGTACCTGCAGTATGGCAGTGCGTGCAGTATGGCAGTACCTGCAGTATGGCAGTGCGTGCAGTATGGCAGTGCCTGCAGTATAGCAGTACCTGCAGTATGGCAGTACCTGCAGTATAGCAGTACCTGCAGTATAGCAGTACCTGCAGTATGGCAGTACCTGCAGTATGGCAGTACCTGCAGTATAGCAGTGCCTGCAATATGGCAGTGCCTGCAGTATAGCAGTACCTGCAGTATGGCAGTACCTGCAGTATAGCAGTGCGTGCAGTATGGCAGTGCGTGCAGTATAGCAGTACCTGCAGTATAGCAGTACCTGCAGTATGGCAGTACCTGCAGTATAGCAGTACCTGCAGTATAGCAGTACCTGCAGTATAGCATTACCTGGAGTATAGCAGTGCCTGCATTATGGTAGTGCGTGCAGTATAGCAGTACCTGCAGTATAGCAGTACCTGCAGTATAGCAGTACCTGCAGTATAGCAGTACCTGCAGTATAGCAGTACCTGCAGTATAGCATTACCTGTAGTATAGCAGTGCCTGCATTATGGTAGTGCGTGCAGTATAGCAATACCTTCAGTGCAGCAGTACCTGCAGTATAGCAGTGCGTGCAATATGGCAGTACCTGCAGTATAGCAGTGCGTGCAGTATGGCAGTGGGTGCAGTATAGCATTACCTGCAGTATAGCAGTGCCTGCAGTATAGCAGTACCTGCAGTATAGCAGTACTTGCAGTATAGCAGTACCTGCAGTATGGCAGTACCTGCAGTATGGCAGTGCCTGCAGTATAGCAGTACCTGCAGTATGGCAGTACCTGCAGTATGGCAGTACCTGCAGTATGGCAGTACCTGCAGCATAGCAGTGCCTACAGTATAGCAGTACCTGCAGTATAGCAGTACCTGCATTATGGCAGTGCGTGTAGTATGGCAGTGCGTGCAGTATAGCAGTACCAGCATGTATAGCAGTGCCTGCAGTATAGCAGTACCTGCAGTATAGCAGTACCTGCAGTATAGCAGTACCTGCAGTATAGCACTACCTGCAGTATAGCAGTACCTGCAGTATGGCAGTACCTGCAGTATAGCAGTACCTGCAGTATAGCAGTACCTGCAGTATAGCAGTACCTGCAGTATGGCAGTACATGCAGTATAGCAGTACCTGCAGTATAGCAGTACCTGCAGTATAGCAGTACCTGCAGTATAGCAGTACCTGCAGTATGGCAGTACCTGCAGCGCAGCAGTTCCTGCAGTATAGCAGTACCTGCAGTATGGCAGTACCTGCAGTATAGCAATACCTGCAGTGCAGCAGTACCTGCAGTATGGCAGTACCTGCAGTATAGCAGTATAGCAGTACCTGCATTATGGCAGTGCGTGCAGTATGGCAGTGCGTGCAGTATAGCAGTACCAGCAGTATACCAGTACCTGCAGTATAGCAGTGCCTGCAGTATAGCAGTACCTGCAGTATAGCAGTACCTGCAGTATAGCAGTACCTGCAGTATAGCAGTACCTGCAGTATAGCAGTACCTGCAGTATGGCAGTACCTGCAGTGCAGCAGTACCTGCAGTATAGCAGTGCTGCAGTATGGCAGTACCTGCAGTATAGCAATACCTGCAGTGCAGCAGTACCTGCAGTATGGCAGTACCTGCAGTATAGCAGTACCTGCAGTATAGCAGTACCTGCAGTATGGCAGTGCGTGCAGTGCAGCAGTACCTGCAGTATGGCAGTACCTGCAGTATAGCAGTACTTGCAGTGCAGCAGTACCTGCAGTATAGCAGTACCTGCAATATAGCAGTACCTGCAGTATGGCAGTGCCTGCAGTATAGCAGTACTTGCAGTGCAGCAGTACCTGCAGTATAGCAGTACCTGCAATATAGCAGTACCTGCAGTATGGCAGTGCGTGCAGTATGGCAGTGCCTGCTGTATAGCAGTACCTGCAGTATAGCAGTACCTGCAGTGCAGCAGTACCTGCAGTATGGCAGTACCTGCAGTATAGCAGTAGCTGCAGTATAGCAGTACCTGCAGTATAGCAGTACCTGCAGTATAGCAGTACCTGCAGTATAGCAGTACCTGCAGTATGGCAGTGCGTGCAGTATGGCAGTACCTGCTGTATAGCAGTGCGTGCAGTGCAGCAGTGCCTGCAGTATAGCAGTACCTGCAGTATGACAGTACCTGCAGTATGACAGTACCTGCAGTATAGCAGTGCCTGCAGTATATCAGTGCCTGCAGTATAGCAGTACCTGCAGTATAGCAGTACCTGCAGTATAGCAGTACCTGCACTATAGTAGTACCTGCAGTGCAGCAGTACCTGCAGTATAGCAGTACATGCAGTATGGCAGTACCTGCAGTATGGCAGTACCTGCAGTATAGCAGTACCTGCAGTATAGCAGTAGCTGCAGTATAGCAGTACCTGCAGTATAGCAGTACCTGCAGTATAGCAGTGCCTGCAGTGTGGCAGTACCTGCTGTATAGCAGTACCTGCAGTATGGCAGTGCGTGCAGTATGGCAGTGCCTGCAGTATGGCAGTACCTGCAGTATAGCAGTACCTGCAGTATAGCAGTACCTGCAGTATGGCAGTGCGTGCAGTATGGCAGTACCTGCAGTATAGCAGTGCGTGCAGTGCAGCAGTGCCTGCAGTATAGCAGTACCTGCAGTATGGCAGTACCTGCAGTATGACAGTACCTGCAGTATAGCAGTGCCTGCAGTATAGCAGTGCCTGCAGTATAGCAGTACCTGCAGTATAGCAGTACCTGCAGTATAGCAGTACCTGCACTATAGTAGTACCTGCAGTGCAGCAGTACCTGCAGTATAGCAGTACCTGCAGTATAGCAGTACCTGCAGTATAGCAGTACCTGCAGTATAGCAGTACCTGCAGTGTGGCAGTACTTGCAGTATAGCAGTACCTGCAGTATAGCAGTACCTGCAGTATAGCAGTACTTGCAGTATGGCAGTACCTACAGTATGGTAGTACCTGCAGTATAGCAGTACCTGCAGTATAGCAGTACCTGCAGTATAGCAGTACCTGCAGTATAGCAGTACTGCTGTATAGCAGTACCTGCAGTATAGCAGTGCCTGCAGTATAGCAGTGCCTGCAGTATAGCAGTACCTGCAGTATAGCAGTACCTGCAGTATAGCAGTACCTGCACTATAGTAGTACCTGCAGTGCAGCAGTACCTGCAGTATAGCAGTACCTGCAGTATAGCAGTACCTGCAGTATAGCAGTACCTGCAGTATAGCAGTACCTGCAGTGTGGCAGTACTTGCAGTATAGCAGTACCTGCAGTATGGTAGTACCTGCAGTATAGCAGTACCTGCAGTATAGTAGTACCTGCAGTATAGCAGTACCTGCAGTATAGCAGTACCTGCAGTATAGCAGTACTTGCAGTATGGCAGTACCTACAGTATGTAGTACCTGCAGTATAGCAGTACCTGCAGTATAGCAGTACCTGCAGTATAGCAGTGCCTGCAGTGTGGCAGTACCTGCTGTATAGCAGTACCTGCAGTATGGCAGTACCTGCAGTATAGCAGTACCTGCAGTATAGCAGTACTTGCAGTATAGCAGTACCTGCAGTACAGCAGTGCCTGCAGTATAGCAGTACCTGCAGTATAGCCGTACCTGCAGTATAGCAGTACCTGCACTATAGTAGTACCTGCAGTGCAGCAGTACCTGCAGTATAGCAGTACTTGCAGTATGGCAGTACCTGCAGTATGGCAGTACCTGCAGTATGGCAGTACCTGCAGTATAGCAGTACCTGCAGTATGCAGTACCTGCAGTATAGCAGTACCTGCAGTATAGCAGTACTTGCAGTATAGCAGTACCTGCAGTACAGCAGTGCCTGCAGTATAGCAGTACCTGCAGTATAGCAGTACCTGCAGTATATCAGTGCCTGCAGTATAGCAGTACCTGCAGTATAGCAGTACCTGCAGTATAGCAGTACCTGCAGTATAGCAGTACCTGCAGTATAGCAGTACCTGCAGTATAGCAGTACCTGCAGTATAGCAGTACCTGCAGTATAGCAGTACCTGCAGTATAGCAGTACCTGCAGTATAGCAGTACCTGCAGTATAACAGTACCTGCAGTGCAGCAGTGCCTGCAGTATAGCAGTACCTGCAGT
>WNGS01000217.1:40435-88010 GCA_020271785.1 Procambarus virginalis | reverse complement strand
GGAGAATCTCGATCGACTTTATTATTCATAAGATGGAGAAACACAGGGGGAATTTCCAAACAGCAACTGAAGAACACAAGAATGAATAACCCAGTCAATAATCAAAGGAGACAGATAACTCACCAAAATGACATTAACATTATTTTATTATTGAAACTGTATATTTAAATCACAATTGAAATATAGCCTACTCTGAATAACCCTTGCGAGACAATGGATAGTACCACTAACATACAAGAACATTGGAGCACAACTACCTTCAATACTGCAGCTTGCCAAATGATGTTGAATGGCTGTCCGCAGGTCAGTTGACCTGCACCCCAAGTTGAAGTCCCCAGACACACTAACTCTTCTGTCTTAAAAAAAAACGCTTACCAGTGGAACAGGCTCCACCCCCAAGTTCCTAGGCCCAAATTAACTTTGCCTATCCCAAGCCTATGGCCAATGGATTTAAACATAACTAGGTGATCTAGAAACCGGGCCAATGGCATGGGCAGGCACTATCCTGTGAGACTGCCTCTCTACTCAACCAATGAGCACAGAGTGTCACTCTTAGGCCAGACAAACTCTTGACTTAGCTCCGCCCCCTAGGTTCCTGGGACATAGGCCTGTTCTAAAAGTTCTGTTTTACTCCCGTAGGATCATGACCCATACTTTTAGAACAGGCCTATGTCCCAGGAACCTAGGGGGCAGAGCTAAGTCAAGAGTTTGTCTGGCCTAAGATTGACACTCTGTGCTCATTTGTTGAGTAGAGAGGCAGTCTCACTGGATAGTGCCTGCCCATGCCATTGGCCCGGTTTCTAGATCACCTAGTTATGTTTAAATCCATTGGCCATAGGCTTGGGATAGGCGGAGTTAATTTGGGCCTAGGAACTTGGGGGTGGAGCCTGTTCCACTGGTAAGCGTTTTACTCCCGTAGGATCATAACCCATTCCCACGCTACAACAGGAAAACCCAATGGCCGACTGGCTCCAGCTCCCTCACTCGAAACTTGAGAATTACGGTAATTTGTCACGGTTATAAAACTGTCAACTGGAGTGGCTAAGGCAGGAGGAGAGGGGAGAATGACCAGATTTCGGACTGAGGACTGACAAATCCATTACATTGGAGCCAACCCTTCCACATGCAAGTTTTCTTTGAGGTTGGGATTCCCATCTGGACATTGCCCACTTGTGAACTAATTTCATTATTCGACAAGATTGTCTATGAATGTTTCTGTTATGAGCCGAGGGATGCCGTATATATGATCAAGCCCACTGATCAGCTTGGCACCAAGGTGATCAGTGGGCGTGGTCACATCCTGCCGGTGAGGGATAGGCCTATGTTGGAGGTCCAGTATACGATTGGTGAAAGTGTTTGCTTCGCTGTTCACGTCCCCTTGGAGCAGGTTCACGTCCCCGTCCCTGTCCCCTGATCCTCCCCACCATCCCCCACTCCCCTGTCTCCTTGTCCTTCCCACCATTCTCCACTCCCAGTCAAAATGAAAATAAGTCAAAATCTATGAAAATTCAATTTATCAACGCAATCAGAAACATTGAAATGGAATCGTAACATATTTAGTATAGCGTGTGATGCTATTACATGCAACAGATGGCGCTGTTTAAAAAAAAAAAAATTTCTGTCACAGGTGAGTCATGTTTATAGTAGGTATATAAAAACCCGCGCCTCTTCGAATGCAACATTGTGTCAAAATTTCAAGACAATCGGTAAAGAGGTTTCGAAGATTTCCCATACATGAAAAACACAGTTTTATAAAAAAAAAAAACATGTTTTTTCCCGTCACAGACGTGACACCTACATAATATGTATATAAAAACCGCTCTTGGTGAAGGACTTCCGGAGATTAGCGATTTTGAACTAACGAATATATACATTTTTATTTTTATAGATGATTTTGTTTGTTGCTAGTCACCGCTGTCCTTCTACTTCTGTGACTCATTTTAAGACATTCCGTTCTCACAAGACGTCGAGGCTGCGGCCCCGTCTTGATAACTTCAGTAATATCGAGTCTTCGGAAGGCCCAAAATTCGAAGGCATCGCTCTGAGAAAGCATTTCCTTACAATGAACAGGTGTGAGTGTGGAGCACACGTCATGCTGGGTAAGGTGAGGGTCTGGTGACTCACAAGACTGTACACTGTAGGTACTCACATAGCCAGTCCCAGTACACTGCAGGTACTCACATAACCAGTCCCAGTACACTGCAGGTACTCACATTGCAGATCACTCTATACTGTAATTACCAATAATATAAATTCCTGTACACTGCAGTTACCCTGCAGGTCTGTGCACACTTCAAGCCCTGCCACATTGCAGGACTTGTCACATTTCATGTTTTTGTACACTGCAAGTCATGCCATTACTGCAGTTCCTTATATACTGTCATATTGCAGGTTCTGTACAAATCCTGCCAGTCGGGTTTCTGCACACTGCGAGCTCTGCCATTTTTTGGGACTGTCAGAAAGCTTTTGATAAAAGTCCCCCAGAAGAGACTGTTGCTTAAGTTGGAGAAACAAACTGCAGTAACTGGTAAGGTGCTCTTGTGGAAAGGGAGGACCTAAGCAACAGGAAGTAGAGAGTTACTGTGAGGGGTGAGGGGACCTCAAAATGGCGTGTTGTCACCAGAGGAGTCCCACAGGGCTCTGTACTCGGACCTATCTTGTTTCTGATATACGTGAATGATCTTCCAGAGGGTATAGACTCATTCCTCTAAATGTTTGCTGATGATGCTAAGATTATGCGAAGGATTAAGACAGGCGGACAGCAGGAGGCTTCAAGATGACCAGGTCAGACTGAAGGAATGATCCAACAATGGCTACTAGAGTTTAATTCAAGCAAGTGCAAAGTGATGACGATAGGCGTAGGGAACAGAAGGCCAAACACTAGGTACCAGCTGGGAGAGGAAATCCTTCATGAATCATGAAGAGAGAAAGATCTGTGGGTTGATATCACACCAGACCTGTCTTCTGAAGCCCACATCAAAGAATAACATCAGCGGCATATGAAGGGCTGGCGAACATAAGAACTGCCTTCGGAAACCTATAAAAGAATTATTTAGAACTGGTATACGTCATATGTCAGATCAATACTGGAATATGCGGCTTCAGCATGAAGTCCACATCTAGTCAAAAACAAAATTTAGTTAGAGAAGGATCAGAGATATGCCACCAGGCTAGTCCCTGAGCTGAGGGGTATGGGCTACAAGGAAAGATTACTGGAAATAACCTCACGAAACTGGAAGAGAGAGAGTTAGGGGAGACATGACCACTATCTATAAAATTCTCAAAGGAATGACTGGGTAAATAAAGATAAACTGTACGGGTGGTACGCGAACAAGGGGACACAGGTGGAAACTGAGTACCCAAATGAGCATAGAGACGTTAGAAAGAACTTTTCAGTGTGAGAGTAGTTAACAANACCGTCACACTACTGATTGTGGTGTACCGTCACACTACTGATTGTGGTGTACCGTCACACTACTGATGGTGTTGTACCGTCACACTACTGATGGTGGTGTTCCGTCACTCTACTGATGGTGTTGTACGTCACACTACTGACGGTGGTGTACCGTCACACTACTAATGGTGTTGTACCGTCACACTACTGATGGTGTACCGTCACGCTACTGATGGTGTTGTACCGTCACACTACTGATGGTGTACCGTCACACTACTGATGGTGGTGTACCGTCACACTACTGATAGTGTTGTACCGTCACTCTACTGACGGTGTACCGTCACACTACTGATGGTGGTGTACCGTGACACTACTGACGGTGTACCGTCACATTACTGATGGTGTTGTACCGTCACTCTACTGATGGTGTACCGTCACACTACTGATGGTGTACCGTCACACTACTGATGGTGTACCGTCACACTAATGATGGTGGTGTACCGTCACACTGCTGATGGTGGTGTACCGTCACACTACTGATGGTGTACCGTCACTCTACTGATGGTGGTGTACCGTCACACTACTGATGGTGTACCATCACACTACTGATGGTGGTGTACCGTCACACTACTGATGGTGGTGTACCGTCACACTGCTGATGGTGGTGTACCGTCACACTACTGATGGTGTACCATCACACTACTGGTGGTGGTGTACCGTCACACTACTGATGGTGTACCGTCACTCTACTGATGGTGGTGTACCAACACACTACTGATGGTGGTGTACCGTCACACTACTGGTGGTGGTGTACCGTCACACTACTGATGGTGGTGAACCGTCACACTACTGATGGTGGTGTACCGGCTTACTACTGATGGTGTACCGTCACTCTACTGATGGTGGTGTACCGTCACACTACTGGTGGTGGTGTACCGTCACACTGCTGATGGTGTTGTACCGTCACACTACTGGTGGTGGTGTACCGTCACACTGCTGATGGTGGTGTACCGTTACACTACAGATGGTGGTGTACCGTCACTCTACTGATGATGGTGTACCGTCACACTACTGATGATGGTGTACCGTCACACTACTGATGGTGGTGTACTGTCACACTACTAATGGTGGTGTACCGTCACACTACTGATGGTGGTGTACCGTCACGCTACTGATGGTGGTGTACCGTCACACTACTGATGGTGGTGTACCGTCACACTACTGATGGTGGTGTACCGTCACACTACTGATGGTGGTGTACCGTCACACTACTGATGATGGTGTACCGTCACTCTACTGATGGTGTACCGTCACACCACTGATGGTGGTGTACCGTCACTCTACTGATGGTGGTGTACCGTCACACCATGCATGATCAGGTTGGGCTGGTCAACCAGGCTCTTGGACGCGGCTGCTCGCAGCCTGACTTATGAGTCACAGCCCGGTTAATCAGGTATCCTTTGGAGGTATCAGGTATCCTTTGGAGTTATGTCCCTTATGTGTAGTGGAAGCGTGTTGAACAGTCTCGGGCCTCTGATGTTGATAGTTTTCTCTTGAACACTGAGGGGTCGGCCAGTTATGTCCCTTATGTGTAGTGGAAGCGTGTTGAACAGTCTCGGGCCTCTGATGTTGATAGTTCTCTCTTGAATACTGCGAGGGGTCGGCCAGTTATGTCCCTTATGTGTAGTGGAAGCGTGTTGAACAGTCTCAGGCCTCTGATGTTGATAGTTCTCTCTTGAACACTGAGGGGTCGGCCAGTTATGTCCCTTATGTGTAGTGGAAGCGTGTTGAAACAGTCTCGGGCCTCTGATGTTGATAGTTCTCTCTCAGAGTACCTACTTCACCTAACAATAGGAATAATTCAGAACCTTGTATAGCACCTATGTCAGACCAATCCTGGCGCATGCAGCTCCATCCTGGAGTCTATACCTAGTTAAACACTGGACAAAGTTAGAGAAGATTCAGTGGCATGCCACCAGACTAGTCCAAGAACTGAGAGGTATGAGTTACGGGGAAGGCTACGGGAATTAAACCTCACGCCAAGGAAGATAAAAAGAGTTAGGGAAGATATGATCACAACCTACGAAATTCTCATCCAAATTTGTAGACCTAAGAGCTCATTCATATATGTTTTTGCGGTGTGTCCACTCACAGGATGAGTGGCGCTGCCCAATACTGTCACTATGGCGGTGTGTCCACTGACAGGATGAGTGGCGCTGCCCAATACTGTCACTATGGCGGTGTGTCCACTCACAAGATGAGTGGCGCTGCCCAATACTGTCACTATGGCAGTGTGTCCACTCACAGGATGAGTGACGCTGCCCAATACTGTCACTATGGTGGTGTGTCCACTCACAGGATGAGTGGCGCTGCCCAATACTGTCACTATGGTGGTGTGTCCACTCACAGGATGAGTGGTGCTGCCCAATACTGTCACTATGGCGGTGTGTCCACTGACAGGATGAGTGGCGCTGCACAATACTGTCACTATGGCGGTGTGTCCACTGACAGGATGAGTGGCGCTGCACAATACTGTCACTATGGCGGTGTGTCCACTCACAGGATGAGTGGCGCTGCCCAATACTGTCACGATGGTGGTGTGTCCACTCACAAGATGAGTGGCGCTGCCCAATACTGTCACTATGGCGGTGTGTCCACTGACAGGATGAGTGGCGCTGCACAATACTGTCACTATGGCGGTGTGTCCACTGACAGGATGAGTGGCGCTGCACAATACTGTCACTATGGCGGTGTGTCCACTCACAGGATGAGTGGCGCTGCCCAATACTGTCACGATGGTGGTGTGTCCACTCACAAGATGAGTGGCGCTGCCCAATACTGTCACTATGGCGGTGTGTCCACTGACAGGATGAGTGGCGCTGCCCAATGCTGTCACTATGGCGGTGTGTCCACTGACAGGATGAGTGGCGCTGCCCAATACTGTCACTATGGTGGTGTATCCACTCACAGGATGAGTGGCGCTGCCCAATACTGTCACTATGGCGGTGTGTCCACTCACAGCATGAGTGGCGCTGCCCAATACTGTCACTATGGTGGTGTGTCCACTCACAGGATGAGTGGCGCTGCCCAATACTGTCACTATGGTGGTGTGTCCACTGACAGGATGAGTGGCGCTGCCCAATACTGTCACTATGGTGGTGTGTCCACTCATAGGATGAGTGACGCTGCCCAATACTGTCACTATGGCGGTGTGTCCACTCACAGGATGAGTGGCACTGCCCAATACTGTCACTATGGCGGTGTGTCCACTCACAGGATGAGTGACGCTGCCCAATACTGTCACTATGGTGGTGTGTCCACTCACAAGATGAGTGGCGATGCCCAATACTGTCACTATGGCGGTGTGTCCACTCACAGGATGAGTGGCGCTGCCCAATACTGTCACTATGGCGGTGTGTCCACTCACAGGATGAGTGACACTGCCCAATACTGTCACTATGGTGGTGTGTCCACTCACAGGATGAGTGGCACTGCCCAATACTGTCACTATGGTGGTGTGTCCACTCACAGGATGAGTGGCGCTGCCCAATACTGTCACTATGGTGGTGTGTCCACTCACAAGATGAGTGGCGATGCCCAATACTGTCACTATGGCGGTGTGTCCACTCACAGGATGAGTGGCGCTGCCCAATACTGTCACTATGGTGGTGTGTCCACTCACAGGATGAGTGGCGCTGCCCAATACTGTCACTATGGTGGTGTGTCCACTCACAGGATGAGTGGCGCTGCCCAATACTGTCACTATGACAGTGTGTCCACTCACAAGGTGAGTGACGCTGCCCAATACTGTCACTATGGCGGTGTGTCCACTCATAGGATGAGTGACGCTGCCCAATACTGTCACTATGGCGGTGTGTCCACTCACAGGATGAGTGGTGCTGCCCAATACTGTCACTATGGCGGTGTGTCCACTCACAGGATGAGTGGCGCTGCCCAATACTGTCACTATAGCGGTGTGTTTACTCACAGGATGAGTGGCGCTGCCCAATACTGTCACTATGGCGGTGTGTTCACTCACAGGATGAGTGGCGCTGCCCAATACTGTCACTATGGCGGTGTGTTTACTCACAGGATGAGTGGCGCTGCCCAATACTGTCACTATGGCAGTGTGTTCACTCACAGGATGAGTGACGCTGCCCAATACTGTCACTATGGTGGTATGTCCACTCACAGGATGAGTGACGCTACCCAATACTGTGACTCTGGCGGTGTGTTTACTCACAGGATGAGTGGCGCTGCCCAATACTGTCACTATGACAGTGTGTCCACTGACAGGATGAGTGACGCTGCCCAATACTGTCACTATGGCGGTGTGTCCACTGACAGGATGAGTGACGCTGGCCAATACTGTCACTATGGCGGTGTGTCCATTCAGAGGATGAGTGGCGCTGCCCAATACTGTCACTATGGTGGTGTGTCCACTCACAGGGTGAGTGGCGCTGCCCAATAATGTCACTATGGCGGTGTGTCCACTCACAGGATGAGTGACGCTGCCCAATACTGTCACTATGACGGTGTGTCCACTCACAGGATGAGTGGCGCTGCCCAATACTGTCACTATGGCGGTGTGTCCACTCACAGGATGAGTGGCGCTGCCCAATACGGTCACTATAGCGGTGTGTCCACTCACAGGATGAGTGGCGCTGCCCAATACTGTCACTATGGCGGTGTGTCCACTCACAGGATGAGTGGCGCTGCCCAATACTGTCACTATGGTGGTGTGTCCACTCACAGGATGAGTGGTGCTGCCCAATACTGTCACTATGGCGGTGTGTCCACTCACAGGATGAGTGGCGCTGCCCAATACTATAAGACGTATGGATCAGCAGACCTATCGACCAGCAGACCTATAGACCAGCAGACCTATGGACTAGTAGACATATGGACCAGCAGACCTATGAACCAGCAGACTTATGGACCAGCAGACCTATGAACCAGCAGACCTATGGACCAGCAGACCTATGGACCAGCAGACTTATGGACGAGCAGACCTATGAACCAGCAGACCTATGGACCAGCAGAGCTATGGACAAGCAGACCTTTAGACCAGTAGACCTATGAACCAGCAGACCTATAGACCAGCAGACCTATGGACCAGTAGACCAATGGACCAGCAGAGCTATGGACAAGCAAACCTATGGATCAGCAGACCTATGAAAAAGCAAACCTATGGATCAGCAGACCTATGGATCAGCAGACCTATGGACCAGCAGACCTATGGACCAGTAGACCTATGGACCAGCAGACCTATGGACCAGCAGACCTATGAAAAAGCAAACCTATGGATCAGCAGACCTATGGATCAGCAGACCTATGGACCAGCAGACCTATGGACCAGTAGACCTATGGACCAGCAGACCTATGGACCAGCAGACCTATGGACCAGTAGGCCTATGGACCAGCAAACCTATGGATCAGCAGACCTATGGACCAGCAGACCTATGAACCAGCAGACCTATGGACCAGCAGACCTATGAACCAACAGACCTACTGACCAGCAGACCTACTGACCAGCAGACCTATGGACCAGCAGAACTATGGATCAGCAGACGTATGGACAAGCAGACCTATGAACCAGCAGACCTATGAACCAGCAGACCTATGGATCAGTAGACCTATGGACCCGTAGACCTATGGACCAGCAGACCTATGAACCAGCAGACCTATGGACCAGTAGACCTATGAACCAGTAGACCTATGGACCAGCAGACCTATGGACCAGCAGACCTATGGACCAGTAGACCTATGGACCAGCAGACCTATGGACCAGCAGACCTATGGACCAGCAGACCTATGAACCAGCAGATCTATGGATCAGTAGACCTATGGACCAGCAGACCTATGGACCCGTAGACCTATGAACCAGCAGACCTATGGACCAGTAGACCTATGGACCAGCAGACCTATGAACCAGTAGACCTATGGACCAGCAGACCTATGGACCAGCAGACCTATGAACCAGCAGACCTATGGATCAGTAGACCTATGGACCAGCAGACCTATGGATCAGCAGACCTGTGGACTAGCAGACCTATGGACCAGCAGACATATGGACCAGCAGACCTATGGACCAGCAGACCTATGGACTAGTAGACCTATGGACCAGTAGACCTATGGACCAGTAGACCTATGGACCAGCAGAGCTATGGACCAGCAGACCTATGGACTAGTAGACCTATGGACCAGCAGAACTATGGACCAGTTGACCTATGGACCAGCAGACCTATGGACCAGTAGACCTGTGGACCAGCAGACCTATGGACCAGCAGACCTATGGACCAGCAGACCTATGGACAAGCAGACATATGGACCAGCAGACCTATGGACTAGCAGACCTATGGACCAGCAGACCTATGGACCAGCAGACCTATGGACCAGCAGACCTATGAACCTGCAGACCTATGGATCAGTAGACCTATGGACCAGCAGACCTATGAACCTGCAGACCTATGGACCACCAGAGCTATGAACCAGCAGACCTATGAACTAGTAAACCTATGGACCAGCAGACCTATGGACCAGTAGACCTATGGACATGCAGACCTATGGACCAGTAAACCTATGGACCAGAAGACCTATGGACCAGCAGACCTATGAACCTGCAGACCTATGGACCAGCAGACCTATGGACAAGCAGACATATGGACCAGCAGACCTATGGACTAGCAGACCTATGGACCAGCAGAACTATGAACCAACAGACCTATGGATCAGTAGACCTATGGACCAGCAGACCTATGGACCAGTAGACCTATGGACCAGTAGACCTATGGACCAGCAGACCTATGGACCAACAGACCTATGGACCAGTAGACCTATGGACCAGTAGACCTATGGACCAGCAGACCTATGGACCAGCAGACCTATGGACCAGTAGGCCTATGGGCCAGCAGACCTATGGACCAGCAGACGTATGGACCAGCAGACCTATGGACCAGCAGACCTATGGACCAGTAGACCTATGGACCAGTAGACCTATGGACCAGTAGACCTATGGACCAGCAGAGCTATGAACCAGCAGGCCTATGAACAAGTAGACCTATGGACCAGTAGACCTATGGACCAGTAGACCTATGGACCAGCAGACCTATGGACCAACAGACCTATGGACCAGTAGACCTATGGACCATTAGACCTATGGACCAGCAGACCTATGGACCAGTAAACCTATGGACCACAGACCTATGGACCAGCAGACCTATGAACCTGCAGACCTATGGATCAGTAGACCTATGGACCAGCAGACCTATGGACCAGCAGAGCTATGAACCAGCAGACCTATGGACTAGTAGACCTATGGACCAGTAGACCTATGGACCAGTAGACCTATGGACCAGCAGACCTATGGACCAGTAGACCTATGGACCAGTAGACCTATGGACCAGTAGGCCTATGGACCAGCAGACCTATGGACCAGTAGACCTATGATCCAGCAGACCTCTGGACCAGTAAACCTATGGATCAGCAGACCTATGGACCAGCAGACCTATGGACCAGCAGACCTATGGACCAGCAGACCTATGAACCTGCAGACCTATGGATCAGTAGACCTATGGACCAGCAGAGCTATGAACCAGCAGACCTATGGACTAGTAGACCTATGGACCAGCAGACCTATGGACCAGTAGATCTATGGACCAGCAGACTTATGGACCAGCAGACCTATGGACCAGCAGACCTATGGACCAGTAGGCCTATGGACCAGCAGACCTATGGACCAGCAGACCTATGTACCAACAGACCTATGGACCAGTAAACCTATGGACCAGCAGACCTATGGACCAGCAGACCAATGGACCAGCAGACCTATGGACCAGCAGACCTATGAACCTGCAGTCCTATGGATCAGTAGACCTATGGACCAGCAGTGCTATGAACCAGCAGACTTATGGACTAGTAGACCTATGGACCAGTAGACCTATGGACCAGTAGACCTATGGACCAGCAGACCTATGGACCAGCAGACCTATGGATCAGTAGACCTATAGACCAGTAGACCTATGGACCTATAGACCTATGGACCAGCAGACCTATGGACCAGCAGACCTATGGACCAGTAGACCTATGGACCAGTAGACCTATGGACCAGCAGAGCTATGAACCAGCAGACCTATGGACTAGTAGACATATGGACCAGCAGACCTATGGACCAGTAGACCTATGGACCAGCAGACCTATGGACCAGCAGACCTATGGACTAGCAGACCTATGGACCAGCAGACCTATGGACCAGCAGACCTAAGGACCAGCAGACCTATGGGCCAGTAAACCTATGGACCAGCAGACCTATGGACCAGCAGACCTATGGACCAGCAGACCTATGAACCTGCAGACCTATGGATCAGTTGACCTATGGACCAGCAGAGCTATGAACCAGCAGACCTATGGACTAGTAGACCTATGGACCAGCAGACCTATGGACCAGTAGATCTATGGACCAGCAGACTTATGGACCAGCAGACCTATGGACCAGCAGACCTATGGACTAGTAGACCTATGGACCAGTAGACCTATGGACCAGTAGACCTATGGACCAGCAGACCTATGGACCAGCAGACCTATGGACCAGCAGACCTATGGACCAGTAGACATATGAACCAGCAGGCCTATGGACTAGTAGACCTATGGACCAGTAGACCTATGGACCAGCAGACCTATGGACCAGTAGACATATGAACCAGCAGACCTATGGACTAGTAGACCTATGAACCAGTAGACCTATGGACCAGCAGACCTATGGACCAGCAGACCTATGGACCAGCAGACCTATGGACCAGTAGGCCTATGGACCAGCAGACCTATGGACCAGTAGACATATGAACCAGCAGGCCTATGGACCAGTAAACCTATGGATCAGCAGACCTATGGACCAGCAGACCTATGGACCAGCAGACCTATGGACCAGCAGACCTATGAACCTGCAGACCTATGGATCAGTAGACCTATGGACCAGCAGAGCTATGAACCAGCAGACCTATGGACTAGTAGACCTATGGACCAGCAGACCTATGGACCAGTAGATCTATGGACCAGCAGACTTATGGACCAGCAGACCTATGGACCAGCAGACCTATGGACCAGTAGGCCTATGGACCAGCAGACCTATGGACCAGCAGACCTATGGACCAGCAGACCTATGGACCAGCAACCACCTATGGACCAGCAGACCTATGGACCAGCAGACCTATGGACCAGCAGACCTATGAACCTGCAGTCCTATGGATCAGTAGACCTATGGACCAGCAGTGCTATGAACCAGCAGACTTATGGACTAGTAGACCTATGGACCAGTAGAACTATGGACCAGTAGACCTATGGACCAGCAGACCTATGGACCAGCAGACCTATGGATCAGTAGACCTATGGACCAGTAGACCTATGGACCAGTAGACCTATGGACCAGTAGACCTATGGACCAGTAGACCTATGGACCAGCAGAGCTATGAACCAGCAGACCTATGGACTAGTAGACCTATGGACCAGCAGACCTATGGACCAGCAGACCTATGGACCAGCAGACCTATGGACCAGCAGACCTATGGACTAGTAGACCTATGGACCAGTAGACCTATGGACCAGCAGATCTATGGACCAGCAGACCTATGGACCAGCAGACCTATGGACCAGCAGACCTATGGACCAGCAGACCTATGGACTAGTAGACCTATGGACCAGCAGACCTATGGACCAGCAGACCTACGGACCAGCAGACCTATGGACCAGCAGACCTATGGACCAGCAGACCTATGGACTAGTAGACCTATGGACCAGCAGACCTATGGACCAGCAGACCTATGGACCAGCAGACCTATGGACCAGTAGACCTATGGAGCAGTCAGGTTAGCATAATCACAGTACTGCTAATTTGCATACCTGGTTGATACCTGGTTGATGGGGTTCTGGGAGTTCTTCTACTCCCCAAGCCCGGCCCGAGGCCAGGCTCGACTTGTGAGAGTTTGATCCACCAGGCTGTTGCTTGGAGCGGCCCGCAGAGCCACATACCCACCACAGCCCGGCTGATCCGGGACTTCTCTTAGGAAACAGTCCAGTTTTCTCTTGAAGATGTCCACGGTTGTTCCGGCAATATTTCTTATAGTCGCTGGGAGGACGTTGAACAACCGCGGACCTCTGATGTTTATACAGTGTTCTCTGATTGTGCCTATGGTACCTCTGCTCTTCACTGGTTCAATCTTGCATTTTCTTCCATATCGTTCACTCCAGTACGTTGTTATTTTACTGTGTAGATTTGGGACCTGGCCCTCCAGTATTTTCCACGTGTATATTATTTGGTATCTCTCTCGTCTCCTTTCTAGAGAGTACATTTGGAGAGCTTTGAGACGATCCCAATAATTTAGGTGTTTTATCTCGTCTATGCGTGCCGTATATGTTCTCTGTATTCCCTCTATTTCAGCAATCTCTCCTGCTCTGAAGGGGGAAGTGAGTACTGAGCAGTATTCGAGACGGGACAACACAAGTGACTTGAAGAGTACAACCATTGTGATGGGATCCCTGGATTTGAAAGTTCTCGTAATCCATCCGATCATTTTTCTGGCTGATGCGATATTTGCTTGGTTATGCTCCCTAAACGTTAGATCGTCGGACATCATTATTCCCAATCCTTGACATGCTGTTTTTCTACTATGGGAAGATTTGATTGTGTTTTGTACCCTGTATTATGTTTCAGATCCTCATTTTTGCCGTACCTGAGTACCTGAAATTTATCACTGTTAAACATCATATTATTTTCTGCTGCCCAATCGAAAACTTTGTTGACATCTGTTTGTAGTTTTTCAATGTCTTCAGCAGAGGTAATTTTCATGCTGATTTTTGTGTCATCTGCGAAGGATGACACGAAGCTGTGACGTGTATTTTTGTCTATATCAGATATGAGAATAAGGAACAGTAGCGGTGCAAGGACTGTACCTTGAGGTACAGAGCTTTTAACATCGCTTGGACTCGATTTTATCTGATTGACTGTTACTCTTTGTGTTCTGTTCGACAGGAAATTGAGTATCCAGCGTCCTACTTTTCCAGTTATTCCCATTGACCTCATTTGTGAGCTATCACCCCATGGTCACATTTGTCGAAAGCCTTTGCAAAGTCTGTGTATACAACATCTGCATTTTGCTTTTCTTCTAGGGCTTCTGTGATTTTGTCATAGTGGTTGAGTAACTGTGACAGACAGGATCTTCCCGCTCTAAATCCATGTTGTCCTGGATTGTGCAATTCATTGTTTTCCATAAAACTAGAAATTTGATTCCTAATCACTCTTTCAAACACTTTTATTATGTGTGATGTTAGTGCAACTGGCCTATAATTTTTTGCCAAGGCTTTACTCCCCCCCTTGTGCAACGGAGCTATATCTGCAGATTTAAGTGCTGCTGGTATCTCCCCTGTATCCAGGCTCTTTCTCCATATTACGCTGAGTGCTCTCGCTACTGGTACTTTACATTTCTTTATGAATATTGAATTCCATGAGTCAGGCCCAGGGGCTGAGTGCATGGGCATATTGTCAATTTCTCTTTCAAAGTCTTCCGAGTTTGTGGTAATATCCGTTATATTATCTGCAGCTTGAATGTCATTCATAAAGAAGCTGTCTGGGTCATCAACTTTCATGTTGTTAATTGGTGTGCTAAACATAGCCTCATACTGGCTTCTTAGAATTTCACTAATCTCTTTGTTGTCCTCTGTGTACGTACCTTCATTTGTAATTAACGGTCCAATACTGGTCGAGGTTTTGGATTTTGATTTAGCGTATGTGAAAAAATATTTCGGATTTTTCCTTATCTCTTGTATAGCTCTCTGTTCCAATTCCATTTCCTCAGACTCATATGATCGCTTCAACGTTTGTTCGATTTCTTCGATCTCCCTGCTTAGGCTTATTTTCCTTGCTTGTGATAGTTGTGTCTGCCGAAGCATTTCCGTAATTTTTTTCCTTCTCCTGTACAGTCGTCTGCGTTCTCTTTCTAGAGTGTTCCTCTTTCTGCCCCTCCTCACCGGCACGTGCTTCAAGCAGACCTTGTAAGCTTCAGCTGTCAGTTGAGCTATTCCCTGTGTGGGAGTTTTGTCGCTTAAGACCGTCTCCCATTGAATGGTTGAAAGGTCTACATTTATTTTTTCCCAGTCAATCCTCTTATTGTTGAAATTGAATTGATTGAATATTCCTTCTCGCTTGTTGGGTCTCTTAGATCTACTACCGTTATTTATGCTAGTTCGCACTTCAATGAGCTTATGGTCTGAGTATGAAGTATCTGAGATTGTTATGTCTCTGATTAGTTCATCATTGTTTGTGAATAACAAGTCTAGTGTGTTTTCGTTCCTAGTTGGTTCTGTAATCTGTTGATTGAGCGAGAATTTGTCACAGAATCTCAAAGTTCTCTGACCTGTGGCTGGTTATTTCCCGGGTCATTCCCTGCTATGATATTTGTGTTTGCCATTCTCCATCTTAGACTCGGTAAATTGAAATCTCCAAGGAAGATAATATCTGGAGCTGGGTTTGCTAGGTCATCAAGTATGTTCTCTATTTTGTGCATCTGCTCTGTGAATTCCTCAACCGTTGTATCTGGCGGTTTATATATTAAAATAATAATTAGGTTTAGTTTCTCTACCTTAATTCCAAGTACCTCTACCACCTCATTAGTTGAGTTTAGTAGTTCTGTGCATACCAGGTCCTCTTTAATATACAGACCTACTCCCCCATTTGACCTAGTTTTTCTATCACATCTGTATAAATTATAATTTGGAATCCAGATTTCACCATCCATGTAATCTTTTGTATGAGTTTCCGTGAATGCCCCAAATATGGAGTTTGACTCTAATAGGAGACCATTTATGAACTTGACTTTATTTCTTGACTTTGGCTTTAGACCTTGAATGTTTGCAAAAATGAATGATTGTCCATATTGTGTGTCACTTCTGGAAGGTTTTGGTGGTTCTCCCTCCTCTCTACCCTGACCCAGGGTGTGTTGTTGTGGCAATGGTTTGTCCAGTTTTGGAAGTGATATTGGGGAGTGTGGTAGTCTCTGTGTAGTTGGGGGGTGTAGTATGTGTGGGCTTGATGACGAAATGTAGTCCAGTCTCGGGCATTTCCCCCTCTCCATCCGTACTCCTGCCACGTTTCTGCCTGTCTGTTTCTCCCTCTGTTTCTGCCTGCCTCTAAAAAATGTTCAGGGCTATTATATTGGACTTCCTCTCTTATATAGCGCTGTGTACCTCTGACGTGGAAATCGGGGCAATGAAGATCGTAGCATTTCCTCTCATTAACTGAGAGTTTGCATAGCTTAGGGTGAAAATATCTACACTCAGTATCAAAACGACATCTGCCTTTCCCTAACCAGTTCCGGCATTTCCGTGGGTGCATGAATGAGCATTCCGTGCCTCTGGGCCCATATCTGCACTGTCCTTTTGCATAATACCTGCAAATATTTTCATCTGTGATTGCATTATTCTTGTTTGTATCCGTGTACGACTTGGCTACCTCTGTGATTTTTGTTCCAACTTTCTCGTTTCTGCATTTATTCTCGGTATTACCCTTATCTTTCGCCTTGTTGCTTTCGTCTTTCTCATTCGTCTCATTTTTTATCTCCTTATTCATATCACCAGTTTGCTCTACAATATTGCTTTCATTTTTGTGTACCTCGACGCTATGTCCTTCTACATTGCTACTTTGACTCTCTAAATTCTCAATCCCTGGGTTGTGCTCAGAGTTCGTTGCTGTCTTTATATATTCTGCATATATTTCTGGTAGTTTTTGTGTGAATTGTAGCCTGTGTACTTCAGGAATGTCATTCATTAGTTTAGCAATGTTTTCCCACACCTGTCTGTCACTTTCACAGATCCAGTAGGTACCTTCCCGGTTTGCATATTGTGTAGGTAATCCTGTACAACTCAGGTGAAATCTTATGTTACAAATAAGTAACATTTTATTTCAATTACTCGATTTTATTTCTTTCACGAATGGTGTTTTTACTTTTTTTTCAATTACTTTCAATTTTATTACTTTCAATTTACTTTCAATTTTATTTCAATTATTTCAATTACAATTTATTTCAATTATTACTTCTATAATCATCCTGTAACTACACTTAGATAATTACACTTAGATAATTACACACACACACACACACCTCGCAGCCCAGCGAACAGCATTCTTGGGTCGTAGTCCTAAGGGCCCGGGGTCGATTCCCGATCGAGGTAGCAACAAATGGGTACAGATTCTTTCACCTGTTGTTGTTGTTGTTATAGATTTAACTACTTAGAACGAAATGTCCATGTAGCACGGGCTATGGTGAGCCCCCCCCCCTCCCCATCCCGCCCCCTGCCTGCACCCCTTTCCCTTCCCCCTTGACCTCTGCTCCCTGCCCCCACCACCCTCCCCACCCCTGCCCCCACCACCCTCCCCACCCCTGCCTCCACCACCCTCAATGCCTCCACCACCCTCCCCACCACCCTCAATGCCCCCACCACCCTCCGCGTGTCCCCTTTTTTTGTAGGGGGGAGAGGTGGTAAAGGTGAAGGGGAGAGGCATAGGTGAAGGGAAGTATAGAAGTGGGAAATACAGTGAGAGGTATGAAAGCAGGCGGGCTGTCCGCCTTGCTGACACCATGTGTGGATGTTGGCAGCTAAGCTAAGCTGGCTCCCTCTTGTCAGGGAGCTGTGAGTGTGTGAGAGGTTCTTCACATGTGTTTCACCACATATGGATGTCTATAGATGAATACTGAGTAGCATTCATATATACACACTCCCTGATGCTTCCACACATGTCTCATCTTTTGCCACCAGCTGTGGGAGTGGGGCGTCTCATCTTGGGCCACCAGCTGTGGGAGTGGGGCGTCTCATCTTGGGCCACCAGCTGTGGGAGCGGGGCGTCTCATCTTTTGCCACCAGCTGTGGGAGTGGGGCGTCTCATCTTGGGCCACCAGCTGTGGGAGTGGGGCGTCTCATCTTGGGCCACCAGCTGTGGGAGCGGGGCGTCTCATCTTTTGCCACCAGCTGTGGGAGTGGGGCGTCTCATCTTGGGCCACCAGCTGTGGGAGCGGGGCGTCTCATCTTGGGCCACCAGCTGTGGGAGTGGGGCGTCTCATCTTGGGCCACCAGTTGTGGGAGTGGGGCGTCTCATCTTGGGCCACCAGCTGTGGGAGTGGGGCGTCTCATCTTGGGCCACCAGCTGTGGGAGCGGGGCGTCTCATCTTGGGCCACCAGCTGTGGGAGTGAGGCGTCTCATCTTGGGCCACCAGCTGTGGGAGCGGGGCGTCTCATCTTGGGCCACGAGCTGTGGGAGTGAGGCGTCTCATCTTGGGCCACCAGCTGTGGGAGTGGGGCGTCTCATCTTGGGCCACCAAGATGAGACGCCCCAAGAATTTCATTAATTTCAAAGACATTGAATTTCCCGTCAAAGAAGGAATAATTTAAATAGGGAGATTGAAGAAATCGAGCGGAAATTGAAACACTCATATGAAACTGAAGAAAGGCAGTTAGAACAGAAAGCAATTCAGGAAATAAAGAAAAATCCAAAATACTTCTTCACATATGCGAAATCAAAAGCAAAAACTACTGCCAGTATTGGACCTATTCGTACAAGTGAAGGTTCATACACGGAGGATGACAAAGAAATTAGTGAAATCCTAAAAAAGCAGTATGAGGACATGTTTAGCACTCCAATAAACAACATGAAAGTAGAAGATCCAGACAATTTCTTTATGCGTGATATCCAAACCCCTGTAAATATAACTGATATCAACACGAGCGCACTAAATTTTGAAAGAGAAATTGAAAACATGCCCATGCACTCGGCCCCAGGTCCAGACTCATGGAATTCAATATTTATAAAGAAATGCAAAGTGCCGGTAGCACAGGCACTCAGTATAGTGTGGAGGAAGAGCTTGGACACGGGAGAGATACCAGATGCACTTAAAGTGGCAGACATAGCCCCTCTACACAAGGGAGGGAGCAAAGCATTGGCAAAGAATTATAGACCAGTTGCACTGACATCGCACATAATAAAAGTATTTGAGAGAGTGATTAGGAGTCAGGTCACCAATTTCATGGAGACCAATGACCTTCACAACCCAGGCCAACATGGATTTCGAGCGGGAAGATCGTGCCTCTCACAGCTACTTGAGCACTACGATAAAGTCACTGAGGCATTAGAAGAAAAACAGAATGCTGATGTGATATACACGGACTTCGCAAAGGCTTTCGATAAATGTGACCATGGCGTGATAGCACACAAAATGAAGTCAATGGGAATAACCGGTAAAGTAGGACGCTGGATACTCAGTTTTCTGTCAAACAGGACTCAGCGAGTAACGGTCAACCATATAAAATCTAGTCCAAGTGCAGTTAAAAGCTCTGTACCTCAGGGTACAGTCCTTGCACCGCTGCTTTTCCTTATTCTCATATCAGATATAGACAAAAATACAAGTCACAGCTTCGTATCATCCTTTGCAGATGACACAAAAATCAGTATGAAAATTACCTCGGCTGAAGACACTGAAAAACTTCAAGCTGATATTAATAAAGTTTTCGACTGGGCATCAGAAAATAACATGATGTTTAACAGTGATAAATTCCAGGTACTCAGGTACGGTAAAAATGAGGACCTTAAACGTAATACAGAGTACAAAACACAATCAAATGTGCCCATAGTAGGAAAACAGCATGTAAAGGATTTGGGAATAATGATGTCTGACGACCTAACGTTTAGGGAGCATAACCAAGCAAATATTGCGACAGCCAGAAAAATGATAGGATGGATTACGAGAACTTTCAAATCCAGGGATCACATCACAATGCTTGTACTCTTCAAGTCACTTGTGCTGTCCCGTCTTGAGTACTGTTCAGTACTCACTTCCCCCTTCAGAGCAGGAGAGATTGCTGAAATAGAGGGAATACAGAGAACATATACAGCACGTATAGACGCGATAAAGCACCTAAATTATTGGGATCGTCTCAAAGCTCTCCAAATGTACTCACTAGAAAGAAGACGAGAGAGATATCAAATAATATACACCTGGAAGATACTGGAGGGCCAGGTCCCAAATCTACACAGTAAAATAACAACGTACTGGAGTGAACGATATGGAAGAAAATGCAGAATAGAACCAGTGAAGAGCAGGGGTGCCATAGGCACAATCAGAGAACACTGTATAAACATCAGAGGTCCACGGTTGTTCAACGTCCTCCCAGCAAGCATAAGAAATATTGCCGGAACAACCGTGGACATCTTCAAGAGGAAACTAGATTTATTCCTCCAAGGAGTTCCGGACCAGCCGGGCTGTGGTGGGTATGTGGGCCTGCGGGCCGCTCCAAGCAACAGCCTAGTGGACCAAACTCTCACAAGTCAAGCCTGGCCTCGGGCCGGGCTTGGGGAGTAGAAGAACTCCCAGAACCCCATCAACCAGGTAAACCAGGTAACCAGCTGTGGGAGTGGGGCGTCTCATCTTGGGCCACGAGCTGTGGGAGTGAGGCGTCTCATTTTGGGCCACCAGCTGTGGGAGTGGGGCGTCTCATCTTGGGCCACCAGCTGTGGGAGTGGGGCGTCTCATCTTGGGCCACCAGCTGTGGGAGCGGGGCGTCTCATCTTGGGCCACCAGCTGTGGGAGCGGGGCGTCTCATCTTGGGCCACCACTTGTGGGAGTGGGGCGTCTCATCTTGGGCCACCAGTTGTGGGAGTGGGGCGTCTCATCTTGGGCCACCAGCTGTGGGAGTGGGGCGTCTCATCTTGGGCCACCAGTTGTGGGAGTGGGGCGTCTCATCTTGGGCCACCAGCTGCGGGAGTGGGGCGTCACATCTTGGGCCACCAGCTGTGGGAGTGGGGCGTCTCATCTTGGGCCACCAGCTGTGGGAGCGGGGCGTCTTATCTTGGGCCACCAGCTGTGGGAGCGGGGCGTCTCATCTTGGGCCACCAGTTGTGGGAGCGGGGCGTCTCATCTTGGGCCACCAGCTGTGGGAGTGGGGCGTCTCATCTTGGGCCACCAGTTGTGGGAGCGGGGCGTCTCATCTTGGGCCACCAGTTGTGGGAGCGGGGCGTCTCATCTTGGAGTAATCTTTCTAACATTGGGTCCTCTAACATAACGATGGTGTTCCACACCCTGATGGCTTGGTGCTGCAGTCTGATGTTTAGTGGCTGTATATTCAAGAGTTCATGGAGCTCCTGGATTGTCTGATCATATGGTGGACGGTGTTTTGCTGCTCTCCTTAGCGCCTTATTTTGCACTGCTTGCAGTTTCTGCATGTTAGTTTTCCTTAAGGTATATAATGGTACTGGGGGATACTCTAGACGCGGCCGAACTAGAGCCTTACATTGGTGGATCTGAATGTCTCAGTTTTCCTAAGGCTGCTTCAGTATTCTGCCTACCTCGCATATTGGATCGAATGTTGTCAAGGATAATGGGGTCTGGGTTTCTTTGTACAACGTGTATTATCTGGAACTTTTGTTTGTTTGTGCTAATTTTCCATTGCTTCTCAAAGTTTTGTTATGAATTCAATTGCAACCTTGGTCTTGTCGGCTAATAACGGCTTTGATAGTCCTGGTTGGAATATTATTTGGGTGACATCGTCAGCGTATGTGATGTATTCTCTATGTATCTTTTCCGACACTGCGTTGGTTATATGCTGGTAGATCAGGGCTATAGCTGTATGGGCCCTACTGTGGTTTCTAAACCCATGCTGCCTGGTGTTATACTTCTTCCTCTTCCGTGTACTTAACAAGTCTCTGATTGATAATTTTTTCGAATATATTGCTTGGTCCTTCGAGGAGGGAAATTGGCCTGTAATTTTCAGTTTGGGTTGGGGGTTTACCTGGCTTGGGGAGTAATCTTATTGTGGCATTCTTGAAGTATGTGGGGAATAGTCCAGATGCAAGAGCTGCATTTAAAATACATGTGTATTGATGGAGTGCAATCACTGGTAGGTTGGATAATACCATCTTATTTATCTTGCTGTTGCCCGGCGCCTTGTTCTGGTAACCCATAATTGTTTTATGGACCTCTGCAATGGTTATGTGTTTCATAAGGTGGCAGTCATCGCGTATGTTGTTAAGGTCTATTGTTTGCGTCGGGAGTAGTGCTGCAGCTCTGTTATCGACTTGAGCTGTAATTTCCCATTCATTAATTGGGCAAAAATTTAAACTTTCTTCCGGGTTTATCCTGAATATTTTTTCCCAGAACTTCCTGAATACCTGTTCTTGTTCTCTCTCCTCATAGAGTTTATTTCCTGAGGCGTCTATAATGTAGGGTGTTTCCTGGGCTGAGGTTTCCATCAAGGAATTTATTACTTTTTCCAGAACTTTCCTGGGATTCTGTAGACGACTTGAATTTTGCTTATTAGGTCATCCCATTGTTTGGTGTCTCCTGTTTTGTATAGATCTTGCAGCTCATCTTGTAGTTCCCTTTGTAGTCTTTTGCGCTCGTCCGTCCACCCGTTGTGCGCTGTAAGTTGCAGAAGATTGTTATATATAGTTTACAGTGTCCCGTGCCCCCCCACTACCCACAAATTTCCGTCTGCTCACTCCCCCCCCCCCCCCCTACCTCGCCTGCTGCCCCCACAGCTCCAGCCCCCCCCATGCCCCACCACCCCCCACCTCTCCCCCAGACCCCGTTGACGACCCATACAATTCAGATATTCTTTTACAACCGTTATTCATGCCCTTCCTGTCCCCACACCCAGCGGTCTCCCCCTCCCCCCCCCACCCGAATGCAAGACCCTCTCACCGTCATCAACACACAATGTCCCTACCTTTCTCGCTCCATACCCGCCCCCCCTCCCCTTCACACACAAAGTTACCGGCCTCTTTACCCCTGCCATCACCCCAACTCTCCCCCACACAGGGGGCGCCTGGTGGCTCAGTGAACAGCACTCACCCCTCGTTATTCTGGGGATTACGAATAGGCAGATTTTCTTTAACCCTGATGCGCCTGTTCACCTAGCAGTAAATAGGTACCTGGGAGGTAGACAGCTGTTACGGGCTGTTTCCCGGGGTGTTTGTGTGGGTGAAAACAAATAAAAAAAACAATAAAAAAAATTATCGTTGATTGACAGTTGAGAGGCGGGCCGAAAGCTCAACCCCGGCAAGCATAAGTACATGAATACACAGTTACTGTTAACCTGACTCCCCCCCCCCTCAGAGTTTTTTTTTAAATTTTGCCCCGAGGGGTGAGTTTATTGGGCAGCGTCACTCATCCTGTGAGTGGACACACCGCCATAGTGACAGTATTGGGCAGCGTCACTCATCCTGTGAGTGGACACACCGCCATAGTGACAGTATTGGGCAGCGTCACTCATCCTGTGAGTTGACACACCGCCATAGTGACAGTATTGGGCAGCGCCACTCATCCTGTGAGTGGACACACCGCCATAGTGACAGTATTGGGCAGCGCCACTCATCCTGTGAGTGGACACACCGCCATAGTGACAGTATTGGGCAGCGCCACTCATCGTTTGAGTGGACACACCGCCATAGTGACAGTATTGGGCAGCGCCACTCATCCTTGAGTGGACACACCGCCATAGTGACAGTATTGGGCAGCGCCACTCATCCTGTGAGTGGACACACCGCCATAGTGACAGTATTGGGCAGCGCCACTCATCCTGTGAATGGACACACCGCCATAGTGACAGTATTGGGCAGCGCCACTCATCCTGTGAGTGGACACACCGCCATAGTGACAGTATTGGGCAGCGTCACTCATCCTGTGAGTGGACACACCGCCATAGTGACAGTATTGGGCAGCGTCACTCATCCTGTGAGTGGACACACCGCCATAGTGACAGTATTGGGCGGCGTCACTCATCCTGTGAGTGGACACACCGCCAAAGTGACAGTATTGGGCGGCGTCACTCATCCTGTGAATGGACACACCGCCATAGTGACAGTTGGGCGGCGTCACTCATCCTGTGAGTGGACACACCGCCATAGTGACAGTATTGGGCAGCGCCACTCATCCTGTGAGTGGACACACCGCCATAGTGACAGTATTGGGCAGCGTCACTCATCCTGTGAGTGGACACACCGCCATAGTGACAGTATTGGGCAGCGCCACTCATCCTGTGAGTGGACACACCGCCAGTGACAGTATTGGGCAGCGTCACTCATCCTGTGAGTGGACACACCGCCATAGTGACAGTATTGGGCAGCGCCACTCATCCTGTGAGTGGACACACCGCCATAGTGACAGTATTGGGCAGCGCCACTCATCCTGTGAGTGGACACACCGCCATAGTGACAGTATTGGGCAGCGCCACTCATCCTGTGAGTGGACACACCGCCATAGTGACAGTATTGGGCAGCGCCACTCATCCTGTGAGTGGACACACCGCCATAGTGACAGTATTGGGCAGCGCCACTCATCCTTTGAGTGGACACACCGCCATAATGACAGTATTGGGCAGCGCCACTCATCCTGTGAGTGGACACACCGCCATAGTGACAGTATTGGGCAGCGCCACTCATCCTGTGAATGGACACACCGCCATAGTGACAGTATTGGGCAGCGCCACTCATCCTGTGAGTGGACACACCGCCATAGTGACAGTATTGGGCANGTGTACCGTCACACTACTGATGGTGGTGTACCGTCACACTACTGATGGTGTACCGTCACACTATTGATGATGGTGTACCGTCACACTACTGATGGTGGTGTACCGTCACACTAGATGTGGTGTACCGTCACACTACTGATGGTGGTGTACCGTCACACTACTGATGGTGGTGTACCGTCACACTACTGATGGTGTTGTACCGTCCACTACTGATGTGGTGTACCGTCACACTACTGATGGTCCGTCACACTACTGATGGTGTACCGTCACACTACTGATGGTGTACCGTCACACTACTGATGGTGGTGTACCGTCACACTACTGATGGTGTACCGTCACACTACTGATGGTGGTGTACCGTCACACTACTGATGGGGTACCGTCACACTACTGATGGTGTTGTACCGTCACACTACTGATGGTGTACCGTCACACTACTGATGTGTTGTACCGTCACACTACTGAGGTGTACCGTCACACTACTGATTGTGGTGTACCGTCACACTACTGATGGTGTTGTACCGTCACACTACTGATGGTGGTGTACCGTCACTCTACTGATGGTGTTGTACCGTCACACTACTGATGGTGTACCGTCACACTACTGATGGTGTGTACCGTCACACTACTGATGGTGTGTACGTCACACTACTGATGGTGTGTACCGTCACACTACTGATGGTGTACCGTCACACTACTGATGTGGTGTACCGTCACACTACTGATGGTGTGTACCGTCACACTACTGATGGTGTACCGTCACACTACTGATGGTGTGTACCGTCAACTACTGATGGTGTACCGTCACACTACTGATGGTGTGTACCGTCACACTACTGATGATGGTGTACCGTCACACTACTGATGTGTACCGTCACACTACTGATGGTGGTGTACCGTCACACTACTGATGATGGTGTACCGTCACACTACTGATGGTGGTGTACCGTCACACTACTGATGGTGGTGTACCGTCACACTACTGATGGTGTACCGTCACACTACTGATGATGGTGTACCGTCACACTACTGATGGTGGTGTACCGTCACTCTACTGATGATGGTGTACCGTCACACTACTGATGGTGGTATACCGTCACACTACTGATGGTGGTGTACCGTCACACTACTGATGGTGTACCGTCACACTTGATGGTGGTGTACCGTCACTACTGATGATGGTGTACCGTCACACTACTGATGGTGGTGTACCGTCACTCTACTGATGGTGGTGTACCGTCACACTACTGATGATGGTGTACCGTCACACTACTGATGGTGGTGTACCGTCACACTACTGATGGTGGTGTACCGTCACACTACTGATGGTGTGTACCGTCACACTACTGATGGTGTACCGTCACACTACTGATGGTGGTGTACCGTCACACTACTGATGGTGGTGTACCGTCACACTACTGATGGTGTACGGTCACACTACTGATGTGTGTACCGTCACACTACTGATGGTGGTGTACCGTCACACTACTGATGGTGTACCGTCACACTACTGATGGTGTTGTACCGTCACACTACTGATGGTGTACCGTCACACTACTGATGGTGTTGTACCGTCACACTACTGATGGGTGTACCGTCACACTACTGAAGGTGTACCGTCACACTACTGATGTGGTGTACCGTCACACTACTGATGGTGTTGTACCGTCACACTACTGATGGTGGTGTACCGTCACACTACTGATGGTGTTGTACCGTCACACTACTGATGGTGGTGTACCGTCACACTACTGATGGTGTACCGTCACACTAGTGATGGTGTACCGTCACACTACTGATGGTGTACCGTCACACTACTGATGATGGTGTACCGTCACACTACTGATGGTGTACCGTCACACTACTGATGATGGTGTACCGTCACACTACTGATGGTGTACCGTCACTCTACTGATGGTGTTGTACCGTCACACTACTGATGGTGTACCGTCACACTACTGATGGTGTTGTACCGTCACACTACTGATGGTGTACCGTCACACTACTGATTGTGGTGTACCGTCACACTACTGATGGTGTTGTACCGTCACACTACTGATGGTGGTGTTCCGTCACTCTACTGATGGTTTGTACCGTCACACTACTGATGGTGGTGTACCGTCACACTACTGATGGTGTGTACCGTCACACTACTGATGGTGTACCGTCACACTACTGATGATGTTGTACCGTCACACTACTGATGGTGTACCGTCACACTACTGATGGTGGTGTACCGTCACACTACTGATAGTGTTGTACCGTCACACTACTGATGGTGTACCGTCACACTACTGATGGTGGTGTACCGTCACACTACTGATGGTGTACCGTCACACTACTGATGGTGTTGTACCGTCACACTACTGATGTGGTGTACCGTCACACTACTGATGGTACCGTCACACTGATAGTGTACCGTCATATGTTTAACACATCTCAACCCTGTCTATGGAGACAGAAGCAAATGTATATATGCTGGTTACATTGTTAATGTGTGGCCACACTCTGTGTGTAGAAAACATAAAAAAAATGGTGTAAAAAAAAAAAAAAAAACGTCACACTACTGATGGTGGTGAACCGTCACACTACTGATGATGGTGTACCGTCACACTACTGATGATGGTGTACCCTCACACTACTGATGGTGGTGTACCGTCACACTACTGATGGTGTACCGTCACACTACTGATGATGGTACCGTCACACTACTGATGGTGGTGTACCGTCACTCTACTGATGATGGTGTACCGTCACACTACTGATGGTGGTATACCGTCACACTACTGATGGTGGTGTACCGTCACACTACTGATGGTGTACCGTCACACTACTGATGGTGGTGCACCGTCACACTACTGATGATGGTGTACCGTCACACTACTGATCATGGTGTACCGTCACACTACTGATGGTGGTGTACCGTCACACTACTGATGATGGTGTACCGTCACACTACTGATGGTGGTGTACCGTCACACTACTGATGGTGGTGTACCGTCACACTACTGATGGTGGTGTACCGTCACACTACTGATGGTGTACCGTCACACTACTGATGGTGGTGTACCGTCACACTACTGATGGTGGTGTACCGTCACACTACTGATGGTGTACCGTCACACTACTGATGGTGGTGTACCGTCACACTACTGATGATGGTGTACCGTCACACTACTGATGGTGGTGTACCGTCACACTACTGATGATGGTGTACCGTCACACTACTGATGGTGGTGTACCGTCACACTACTGATGTGTTGTACCGTCACACTACTGATGGTGTACCGTCACACTACTGATGGTGGTGTACCGTCACACTACTGATGGTGTACCGTCACACTACTGATGGTGTTGTACCGTCACACTACTGATGGTGTACCGTCACACTACTGATGGTGGTGTACCGTCACACTACTGATGATGGTGTACCGTCACACTACTGATGATGGTGTACCGTCACACTACTGATGGTGGTGTACCGTCACACTACTGATGGTGTACCGTCACACTACTGATGATGGTGTACCGTCACACTACTGATGGTGGTGTACCGTCACACTACTGATGATGGTGTACCGTCACACTACTGATGGTGGTGTACCGTCACACTACTGATGGTGGTGTACCGTCACACTACTGATGGTGTACCGTCACACTACTGATGGTGGTGTACCGTCACACTACTGATGATGGTGTACCGTCACACTACTGATGATGGTGTACCGTCACACTACTGATGGTGGTGTACCGTCACACTACTGATGATGGTGTACCGTCACACTACTGATGGTGGTGTACCGTCACACTACTGATGGTGGTGTACCGTCACACTACTGATGGTGGTGTACCGTCACACTACTGATGGTGTACCGTCACACTACTGATGGTGGTGTACCGTCACACTACTGATGGTGGTGTACCGTCACACTACTGATGGTGTACCGTCACACTACTGATGGTGGTGTACCGTCACACTACTGATGATGGTGTACCGTCACACTACTGATGGTGGTGTACCGTCACACTACTGATGATGGTGTACCGTCACACTACTGATGATGGTGTACCGTCACACTACTGATTGTGTACCGTCACACTACTGATGGTGGTGTACCGTCACACTACTGATGATGGTGTACCGTCACACTACTGATGATGGTGTACCGTCACACTACTGATGGTGGTGTACCGTCACACTACTGATGGTGTACCGTCACACTACTGATGATGGTGTACCGTCACACTACTGATGGTGGTGTACCGTCACACTACTGATGATGGTGTACCGTCACACTACTGATGGTGGTGTACCGTCACACTACTGATGATGGTGTACCGTCACACTACTGATGATGGTGTACCGTCACACTACTGATGGTGTACCGTCACACTACTGATGATGGTGTACCGTCACACTACTGATGGTGGTGTACCGTCACACTACTGATGATGGTGTACCGTCACACTACTGATGGTGGTGTACCGTCACACTACTGATGGTGGTGTACCGTCACACTACTGATGGTGTACCGTCACACTACTGATGGTGGTGTACCGTCACACTACTGATGATGGTGTACCGTCACACTACTGATGATGGTGTACCGTCACACTACTGATGGTGGTGTACCGTCACACTACTGATGATGGTGTACCGTCACACTACTGATGGTGGTGTACCGTCACACTACTGATGGTGGTGTACCGTCACACTACTGATGGTGGTGTACCGTCACACTACTGATGGTGTACCGTCACACTACTGATGGTGGTGTACCGTCACACTACTGATGGTGGTGTACCGTCACACTACTGATGGTGTACCGTCACACTACTGATGGTGGTGTACCGTCACACTACTGATGATGGTGTACCGTCACACTACTGATGGTGGTGTACCGTCACACTACTGATGGTGGTGTACCGTCACACTACTGATGATGGTGTACCGTCACACTACTGATTGTGTACCGTCACACTACTGATGGTGGTGTACCGTCACACTACTGATGATGGTGTACCGTCACACTACTGATGATGGTGTACCGTCACACTACTGATGGTGGTGTACCGTCACACTACTGATGGTGTACCGTCACACTACTGATGATGGTGTACCGTCACACTACTGATGGTGGTGTACCGTCACACTACTGATGATGGTGTACCGTCACACTACTGATGGTGGTGTACCGTCACACTACTGATGATGGTGTACCGTCACACTACTGATGATGGTGTACCGTCACACTACTGATGGTGGTGTACCGTCACACTACTGATGGTGTACCGTCACACTACTGATGGTGTACCGTCACACTACTGATGGTGTACCGTCACACTACTGATGTGTACCGTCACACTACTGATGATGGTGTACCGTCACACTACTGATGGTGGTGTACCGTCACACTACTGATGGTGTACCGTCACACTACTGATGATGGTGTACCGTCACACTACTGATGGTGGTGTACCGTCACACTACTGATGGTGGTGTACCGTCACACTACTGATGGTGTACCGTCACACTACTGATGATGGTGTACCGTCACACTACTGATGGTGGTGTACCGTCACACTACTGATGGTGGTGTACCGTCACACTACTGATGGTGGTGTACCGTCACACTACTGATGGTGGTGTACCGTCACACTACTGATGGTGTACCGTCACACTACTGATGATGGTGTACCGTCACACTACTGATGTGGTGTACCGTCACACTACTGATGGTGGTGTACCGTCACACTACTGATGGTGGTGTACCGTCACACTACTGATGGTGTACCGTCACACTACTGATGGTGGTGTACCGTCACACTACTGATGGTGGTGTACCGTCACACTACTGATGATGGTGTACCGTCACACTACTGATGATGGTGTACCGTCACACTACTGATGGTGGTGTACCGTCACACTACTGATGGTGGTGTACCGTCACACTACTGATGGTGTACCGTCACACTACTGATGGTGTACCGTCACACTACTGATGGTGTACCGTCACACTACTGATGGTGTACCGTCACACTACTGATGGTGTACCGTCACACTACTGATGGTGTACCGTCACACTACTGATGGTGGTGTACCGTCACACTACTGATGGTGTACCGTCACACTACTGATGGTGTACCGTCACACTACTGATGGTGTACCGTCACACTACTGATGGTGTACCGTCACACTACTGATGGTGTACCGTCACACTACTGATGGTGTACCGTCACACTACTGATGGTGTACCGTCACACTACTGATGGTGTACCGTCACACTACTGATGGTGTACCGTCACACTACTGATGGTGTACCGTCACACTACTGATGGTGTACCGTCACACTACTGATGGTGTACCGTCACACTACTGATGGTGTACCGTCACACTACTGATGGTGTACCGTCACACTACTGATGGTGTACCGTCACACTACTGATGGTGTACCGTCACACTACTGATGGTGTACCGTCACACTACTGATGGTGTACCGTCACACTACTGATGGTGTACCGTCACACTACTGATGGTGTACCGTCACACTACTGATGGTGTACCGTCACACTACTGATGGTGTACCGTCACACTACTGATGGTGTACCGTCACACTACTGATGGTGTACCGTCACACTACTGATGGTGTACCGTCACACTACTGATGGTGTACCGTCACACTACTGATGGTGTACCGTCACACTACTGATGGTGTACCGTCACACTACTGATGGTGTACCGTCACACTACTGATGGTGTACCGTCACACTACTGATGGTGTACCGTCACACTACTGATGTGGTGTACCGTCACACTACTGATGGTGTACCGTCACACTACTGATGGTGTACCGTCACACTACTGATGGTGTACCGTCACACTACTGATGGTGTACCGTCACACTACTGATGGTGTACCGTCACACTACTGATGGTGTACCGTCACACTACTGATGGTGTACCGTCACACTACTGATGGTGTACCGTCACACTACTGATGGTGTACCGTCACACACTGATGGTGTACCGTCACACTACTGATGGTGTACCGTCACACTACTGATGGTGTACCGTCACACTACTGATGGTGTACCGTCACACTACTGATGGTGTACCGTCACACTACTGATGGTGTACCGTCACACTACTGATGATGGTGTACCGTCACACTACTGATGGTGTACCGTCACACTACTGATGATGGTGTACCGTCACACTACTGATGGTGTACCGTCACACTACTGATGGTGTTGTACCGTCACACTACTGATGGTGTACCGTCACACTACTGATGGTGTTGTACCGTCACACTACTGATGGTGTACCGTCACACTACTGATGGTGGTGTACCGTCACACTACTGATGGTGTTGTACCGTCACACTACTGATGGTGGTGTTACCGTCACACTACTGATGGTGGTTGTACCGTCACACTACTGATGGTGGTGTACCGTCACACTACTGATGGTGTTGTACCGTCACACTACTGATGGTGTACCGTCACACTACTGATGGTGTTGTACCGTCACACTACTGATGGTGTACCGTCACACTACTGATGTGTTGTACCGTCACACTACTGATGGTGTACCGTCACACTACTGATGTGGTGTACCGTCACACTACTGATGGTGGTGTACCGTCACACTACTGATGGTGTACCGTCACACTACTGATGGTGTTGTACCGTCACACTACTGATGGTGTACCGTCACACTACTGATGGTGTACCGTCACACTACTGATGGTGTACCGTCACACTACTGATGGTGGTGTACCGTCACACTACTGATGGTGGTGCACCGTCACACTACTGATGATGGTGTACCGTCACACTACTGATGTTGGTGTACCGTCACACTACTGATGGTGTACCGTCACACTACTGATGGTGGTGTACCGTCACACTACTGATGATGGTGTACCGTCACACTACTGATGGTGTACCGTCACACTACTGATGATGGTGTACCGTCACACTACTGATGGTGTACCGTCACACTACTGATGGTGTTGTACCGTCACACTACTGATGGTGTACCGTCACACTACTGATGGTGTTGTACCGTCACACTACTGAAGGTGTACCGTCACACTACTGATTGTGGTGTACCGTCACACTACTGATGGTGTTGTACCGTCACACTACTGATGGTGGTGTCCGTCACACTACTGATGGTGTTGTACCGTCACACTACTGATGGTTTGTACCGTCACACTACTGATGGTGTTGTACCGTCACACTACTGATGGTGTACCGTCACACTACTGATGGTGTTGTACCGTCACACTACTGATGGTGTACCGTCACACTACTGATAGTGTTGTACCGTCACTCTACTGATGGTGTACCGTCACACTACTGATGGTGGTGTACCGTCACACTACTGATGGTGGTGTACCGTCACACTACTGATGGTGTACCGTCACACTACTGATGGTGTTGTACCGTCACACTACTGATGGTGTACCGTCACACTACTGATGGTGTACCGTCACACTACTGATGGTGTACCGTCACACTACTGATGGTGGTGTACCGTCACACTGCTGATGGTGGTGTACCGTCACACTACTGATGGTGTACCGTCACTCTACTGATGTGGGTGTACCGTCACACTACTGATGGTGTACCGTCACACTACTGATGGTGGTGTACCGTCACACTACTGATGGTGGTGTACCGTCACACTACTGATGGTGGTGTACCGTCACACTACTGATGGTGTACCGTCACACTACTGATGGTGGTGTACCGTCACACTACTGATGGTGTACCGTCACTCTACTGATGGTGGTGTACCGTCACACTACTGATGGTGGTGTACCGTCACACTACTGATGGTGTACCGTCACACTACTGATGGTGTACCGTCACACTACTGATGGTGTACCGTCACACTACTGATGGTGTACCGTCACACTACTGATGGTGTACCGTCACACTACTGATGGTGTACCGTCACACTACTGATGGTGTACCGTCACACTACTGATGGTGTACCGTCACACTACTGATGGTGTACCGTCACACTACTGATGGTGTACCGTCACACTACTGATGGTGGTGTACCGTCACACTACTGATGGTGGTGTACCGTCACACTACTGATGGTGTACCGTCACACTACTGATGTTGGTGTACCGCACACTACTGATGGTGTACCGTCACACTACTGATGGTGGGGTGTACCGTCACACTACTGATGATGGTGTACCGTCACACTACTGATGGTGTACCGTCACACTACTGATGATGTGTACCGTCACACTACTGATGGTGTACCGTCACACTACTGATGGTGTTGTACCGTCACACTACTGATGGTGTACCGTCACACTACTGATGGTGTTGTACCGTCACACTACTGATGGTGTACCGTCACACTACTGATGGTGGTGTACCGTCACACTACTGATGGTGTTGTACCGTCACACTACTGATGGTGGTGTACCGTCACACTACTGATGGTGTTGTACCGTCACACTACTGATGGTTTTGTACCGTCACACTACTGATGGTGTTGTACCGTCACACTACTGATGGTGTACCGTCACACTACTGATGGTGTTGTACCGTCACACTACTGATGGTGTACCGTCACACTACTGATGGTGTTGTACCGTCACACTACTGATGGTGTACCGTCACACTACTGATGGTGGTGTACCGTCACACTACTGATGGTGATGTACCGTCACACTACAGATGGTGTACCTTCACACTACTTATGGTGTTGTACCGTCACTCTACTGATGGTGTACCGTCACACTACTGATGGTGTACCGTCACACTACTGATGGTGTACCGTCACACTACTGATGTGGTGTACCGTCACACTGCTGATGGTGGTGCACCGTCACACTACTGATGGTGTACCGTCACTCTACTGATGTTGGTGTACCGCCACCTACTGATGGTGTACCATCACACTACTGATGGTGGTGTACCGTGACACTACTGATGGTGGGGTGTACCGTCGCACTGCTGATGGTGGTGTACCGCACACTACTGATGGTGTACCATCACACTACTGGTGGTGGTGTACCGTCACACTACTGATGGTGTACCGTCACTCTACTGATGGTGGTGTNACTAATGATGGTGTACCGTCACACTACTGATGGTGGTGTACCGTCACACTACTGCTGATGGTGTACCGTCACACTACTGATGGTGGTGTACCGTCACACTACTGATGGTGGTGTACCGTCACACTACTGATGGTGTACCGTCACACTACTGATGGTGGTGTACCGTCACACTACTGATGTGGTGTACCGTCACACTACTGATGGTGTACCGTCACACTACTGATGGTGGTGTACCGTCACACTACTGATGATGGTGTACCGTCACACTACTGATTGTGTACCGTCACACTACTGATGGTGGTGTACCGTCACACTACTGATGATGGTGTACCGTCACACTACTGATGATGGTGTACCGTCACACTACTGATGGTGGTGTACCGTCACACTACTGATGGTGGTGTACCGTCACACTACTGATGGTGGTGTACCGTCACACTACTGATGATGGTGTACCGTCACACTACTGATGGTGTACCGTCACACTACTGATGGTGGTGTACCGTCACACTACTGATGATGGTGTACCGTCACACTACTGATGATGGTGTACCGTCACACTACTGATGGTGGTGTACCGTCACACTACTGATGGTGTACCGTCACACTACTGATGATGGTGTACCGTCACACTACTGATGGTGGTGTACCGTCACACTACTGATGATGGTGTACCGTCACACTACTGATGGTGGTGTACCGTCACACTACTGATGATGGTGTACCGTCACACTACTGATGGTGGTGTACCGTCACACTACTGATGGTGGTGTACCGTCACACTACTGATGGTGTACCGTCACACTACTGATGGTGTACCGTCACACTACTGATGGTGTACCGTCACACTACTGATGGTGTACCGTCACACTAGTGATGATGGTGTACCGTCACACTACTGATGGTGGTGTACCGTCACACTACTGATGGTGGTGTACCGTCACACTACTGATGGTGTACCGTCACACTACTGATGGTGGTGTACCGTCACACTACTGATGGTGGTGTACCGTCACACTACTGATGGTGGTGTACCGTCACACTACTGATGGTGTACCGTCACACTACTGATGGTGTACCGTCACACTACTGATGGTGTGTACCGTCACACTACTGATGGTGTACCGTCACACTACTGATGGTGGTGTACCGTCACACTACTGATGGTTGTACCGTCACACTACTGATGGTGGTGTACCGTCACACTACTGATGGTGGTGTACCGTCACACTACTGATGGTGGTGTACCGTCACACTACTGATGGTGTACCGTCACACTACTGATGGTGGTGTACCGTCACACTACTGATGGTGTACCGTCACACTACTGATGATGGTGTACCGTCACACTACTGATGGTGGTGTACCGTCACTCTACTGATGATGGTGTACCGTCACACTACTGATGATTGTGTACCGTCACACTACTGATGGTGGTGTACCGTCACACTACTGATGGTGGTGTACCGTCACACTACTGATGGTGGTGCACCGTCACTCTACTGATGATGGTGTACCGTCACACTACTGATGATGGTGTACCGTCACACTACTGATGGTGGTGTACCGTCACACTACTGATGATGGTGTACCGTCACACTACTGATGGTGGTGTACCGTCACACTACTGATGGTGGTGTACCGTCACACTACTGATGGTGTACCGTCACACTACTGATGGTGGTGTACCGTCACACTACTGATGGTGGTGTACCGTCACACTACTGATGGTGTACCGTCACACTACTGATGGTGGTGTACCGTCACACTACTGATGATGGTGTACCGTCACACTACTGATGGGTGTACCGTCACACTACTGATGATGGTGTACCGTCACACTACTGATGGTGGTGTACCGTCACACTACTGATGGTGTACCGTCACACTACTGATGGTGTACCGTCACACTACTGATGATGGTGTACCGTCACACTACTGATGGTGTACCGTCACACTACTGATGGTGGTGTACCGTCACACTACTGATGATGGTGTACCGTCACACTACTGATGGTGTACCGTCACACTACTGATGGTGGTGTACCGTCACACTACTGATGATGGTGTACCGTCACACTACTGATGATGGTGTACCGTCACACTACTGATGGTGGTGTACCGTCACACTACTGATGGTGTACCGTCACACTACTGATGATGGTGTACCGTCACACTACTGATGGTGGTGTACCGTCACACTACTGATGATGGTGTACCGTCACACTACTGATGGTGGTGTACCGTCACACTACTGATGGTGGTGTACCGTCACACTACTGATGGTGTACCGTCACACTACTGATGGTGGTGTACCGTCACACTACTGATGTGGTGTACCGTCACACTACTGATGATGGTGTACCGTCACACTACTGATGGTGGTGTACCGTCACACTACTGATGATGGTGTACCGTCACACTACTGATGGTGGTGTACCGTCACACTACTGATGGTGGTGTACCGTCACACTACTGATGGTGTACCGTCACACTACTGATGGTGGTGTACCGTCACACTACTGATGGTGGTGTACCGTCACACTACTGATGGTGTACCGTCACACTACTGATGGTGGTGTACCGTCACACTACTGATGATGGTGTACCGTCACACTACTGATTGTGTACCGTCACACTACTGATGGTGGTGTACCGTCACACTACTGATGATGGTGTACCGTCACACTACTGATGGTGGTGTACCGTCACACTACTGATGGGGTGTACCGTCACACTACTGATGATGGTGTACCGTCACACTACTGATGGTGGTGTACCGTCACACTACTGATGATGGTGTACCGTCACACTACTGATGTGTACCGTCACACTACTGATGGTGGTGTACCGTCACACTACTGATGATGGTGTACCGTCACACTACTGATGATGGTGTACCGTCACACTACTGATGGTGGTGTACCGTCACACTACTGATGGTGTACCGTCACACTACTGATGATGGTGTACCGTCACACTACTGATGGTGGTGTACCGTCACACTACTGATGATGGTGTACCGTCACACTACTGATGGTGGTGTACCGTCACACTACTGATGATGGTGTACCGTCACACTACTGATGATGGTGTACCGTCACACTACTGATGGTGGTGTACCGTCACACTACTGATGGTGTACCGTCACACTACTGATGGTGTACCGTCACACTACTGATGGTGTACCGTCACACTACTGATGGTGTACCGTCACACTACTGATGATGGTGTACCGTCACACTACTGATGGTGGTGTACCGTCACACTACTGATGGTGTACCGTCACACTACTGATGATGGTGTACCGTCACACTACTGATGATGGTGTACCGTCACACTACTGATGGTGGTGTACCGTCACACTACTGATGGTGTACCGTCACACTACTGATGATGGTGTACCGTCACACTACTGATGGTGGTGTACCGTCACACTACTGATGGTGGTGTACCGTCACACTACTGATGGTGGTGTACCGTCACACTACTGATGGTGGTGTACCGTCACACTACTGATGGTGTACCGTCACACTACTGATGGACGGTGTACTGTCGATGTGTACCGTCACACTACTGATGGTGTACCGTCACACTACTGATGGTGGTGTACCGTCACACTACTGATGATGGTGTACCGTCACACTACTGATGGTGTGTACCGTCACACTACTGATGATGGTGTACCGTCACACTACTGATGATGGTGTACCGTCACACTACTGATGGTGGTGTACCGTCACACTACTGATGGTGTACCGTCACACTACTGATGGTGTACCGTCACACTACTGATGGTGTACCGTCACACTACTGATGGTGTACCGTCACACTACTGATGATGGTGTACCGTCACACTACTGATGGTGGTGTACCGTCACACTACTGATGGTGTACCGTCACACTACTGATGATGGTGTACCGTCACACTACTGATGATGGTGTACCGTCACACTACTGATGGTGGTGTACCGTCACACTACTGATGGTGTACCGTCACACTACTGATGATGGTGTACCGTCACACTACTGATGGTGGTGTACCGTCACACTACTGATGGTGGTGTACCGTCACACTACTGATGGTGGTGTACCGTCACACTACTGATGGTGGTGTACCGTCACACTACTGATGGTGTACCGTCACACTACTGATGATGGTGTACCGTCACACTACTGATGGTGGTGTACCGTCACACTACTGATGGTGGTGTACCGTCACACTACTGATGGTGGTGTACCGTCACACTACTGATGGTGTACCGTCACACTACTGATGATGGTGTACCGTCACACTACTGATGGTGGTGTACCGTCACACTACTGATGGTGGTGTACCGTCACACTACTGATGGTGGTGTACCGTCACACTACTGATGATGGTGTACCGTCACACTACTGATGGTGGTGTACCGTCACACTACTGATGGTGGTGTACCGTCACACTACTGATGGTGGTGTACCGTCACACTACTGATGGTGGTGTACCGTCACACTACTGATGGTGTACCGTCACACTACTGATGGTGTACCGTCACACTACTGATGGTGTACCGTCACACTACTGATGGTGTACCGTCACACTACTGATGGTGTACCGTCACACTACTGATGGTGTACCGTCACACTACTGATGGTGTACCGTCACACTACTGATGGTGTACCGTCACACTACTGATGGTGTACCGTCACACTACTGATGGTGTACCGTCACACTACTGATGGTGTACCGTCACACTACTGATGGTGTACCGTCACACTACTGATGGTGTACCGTCACACTACTGATGGTGTACCGTCACACTACTGATGGTGTACCGTCACACTACTGATGGTGTACCGTCACACTACTGATGGTGTACCGTCACATTACTGATGGTGTACCGTCACACTACTGATGGTGTACCGTCACACTACTGATGGTGTACCGTCACACTAGTGATTGTGTACCGTCACACTACTGATGGTGTACCGTCACACTACTGATGGTGTACCGTCACACTACTGATGGTGTACCGTCACACTACTGATGGTGTACCGTCACACTACTGATGTTGTACCGTCACACTACTGATGGTGTACCGTCACACTACTGATGGTGTACCGTCACACTACTGATGGTGTACCGTCACACTACTGATGGTGTACCGTCACACTACTGATGGTGTACCGTCACACTACTGATGATGGTGTACCGTCACACTACTGATGGTGTACCGTCACACTACTGATGATGGTGTACCGTCACACTACTGATGGTGGTGTACCGTCACACTACTGATGATGGTGTACCGTCACACTACTGATGGTGGTGTACCGTCACACTACTGATGGTGGTGTACCGTCACACTACTGATGGTGGTGTACCGTCACACTACTGATGGTGGTGTACCGTCACACTACTGATGGTGGTGTACCGTCACACTACTGATGGTGTACCGTCACACTACTGATGGTGTACCGTCACACTACTGATGGTGTACCGTCACACTACTGATGGTGTACCGTCACACTACTGATGGTGTACCGTCACACTACTGATGGTGTACCGTCACACTACTGATGGTGTACCGTCACACTACTGATGGTGTACCGTCACACTACTGATGGTGTACCGTCACACTACTGATGGTGTACCGTCACACTACTGATGGTGTACCGTCACACTACTGATGGTGTACCGTCACACTACTGATGGTGTACCGTCACACTACTGATGGTGTACCGTCACACTACTGATGGTGTACCGTCACACTACTGATGGTGTACCGTCACACTACTGATGGTGTACCGTCACACTACTGATGGTGTACCGTCACACTACTGATGGTGTACCGTCACACTACTGATGTGGTGTACCGTCACACTACTGATGGTGTACCGTCACACTACTGATGGTGTACCGTCACACTACTGATGGTGTACCGTCACACTACTGATGGTGTACCGTCACACTACTGATGGTGTACCGTCACACTACTGATGGTGTACCGTCACACTACTGATGGTGTACCGTCACACTACTGATGGTGTACCGTCACACTACTGATGTTGTACCGTCACACTACTGATGGTGTACCGTCACACTACTGATGGTGTACCGTCACACTACTGATGGTGTACCGTCACACTACTGATGATGGTGTACCGTCACACTACTGATGGTGTACCGTCACACTACTGATGATGGTGTACCGTCACACTACTGGTGTACCGTCACACTACTGATGGTGTTGTACCGTCACACTACTGATGGTGTACCGTCACACTACTGATGGTGTTGTACCGTCACACTACTGATGGTGTTGTACCGTCACACTACTGATGGTGGTGTACCGTCACACTACTGATGGTGTTGTACCGTCACACTACTGATGGTGGTGTACCGTCACACTACTGATGGTGTGTACCGTCACACTACTGATGGTGTACCGTCACACTACTGATGGTGTTGTACCGTCACACTACTGATGGTGTACCGTCACACTACTGATGTGTTGTACCGTCACACTACTGATGGTGTACCGTCACACTACTGATGGTGGTGTACCGTCACACTACTGATGGTGTACCGTCACACTACTGATGGTGTACCGTCACACTACTGATGGTGGTGTACCGTCACACTACTGATGGTGGTGTACCGTCACACTACTGATGGTGTACCGTCACACTACTGATGGTGGTGTACCGTCACACTACTGATGGTGTACCGTCACACTACTGATGGTGGTGTACCGTCACACTACTGATGGTGGTGTACCGTCACACTACTGATGGTGGTGTACCGTCACACTACTGATGGTGTACCGTCACACTACTGATGGTGGTGTACCGTCACACTACTGATGGTGTACCGTCACACTACTGATGGTGGTGTACCGTCACACTACTGATGGGGTGTACCGTCACACTACTGATGGTGTACCGTCACACTACTGATGGTGTACCGTCACACTACTGATGGTGTACCGTCACACTAGTGATGGTGTACCGTCACACTACTGATGGTGTACCGTCACACTACTGATGGTGTACCGTCACACTACTGATGGTGTACCGTCACACTACTGATGGTGTACCGTCACACTACTGATGGTGTACCGTCACACTACTGATGGTGTACCGTCACACTACTGATGTGTACCGTCACACTACTGATGGTGTACCGTCACACTACTGATGGTGTACCGTCACACTACTGATGGTGTACCGTCACACTACTGATGGTGTACCGTCACTGATGGTGTACCGTCACACTATGATGGTGTACCGTCACACTACTGATGATGGTGTACCGTCACACTACTGATGGTGTACCGTCACACTACTGATGATGGTGTACCGTCACACTACTGATGGTGTACCGTCACACTACTGATGTGGTGTACCGTCACACTACTGATGGTGTTGTACCGTCACACTACTGATGGTGGTGTACCGTCACACTACTGATGGTGTTGTACCGTCACACTACTGATGGTGGTGTACCGTCACACTACTGATGGTTGTACCGTCACACTACTGATGGTGTACCGTCACACTACTGATGGTGTTGTACCGTCACACTACTGATGGTGTACCGTCACACTACTGATGGTGGTGTACCGTCACACTACTGATGGTGTTGTACCGTCACACTACTGATGGTGTACCGTCACACTACTGATGGTGGTGTACCGTCACACTACTGATGGTGTACCGTCACACTACTGATGGTGGTGTACCGTCACACTACTGATGATGGTGTACCGTCACACTACTGATGGTGTACCGTCACACTACTGATGGTGGTGTACCGTCACACTACTGATGATGGTGTACCGTCACACTACTGATGATGGTGTACCGTCACACTACTGATGGTGGTGTACCGTCACACTACTGATGGTGTACCGTCACACTACTGATGATGGTGTACCGTCACACTACTGATGGTGGTGTACCGTCACACTACTGATGATGGTGTACCGTCACACTACTGATGGTGGTGTACCGTCACACTACTGATGGTGGTGTACCGTCACACTACTGATGGTGTACCGTCACACTACTGATGGTGGTGTACCGTCACACTACTGATGATGGTGTACCGTCACACTACTGATGGTGTACCGTCACACTACTGATGGTGGTGTACCGTCACACTACTGATGATGGTGTACCGTCACACTACTGATGGTGGTGTACCGTCACACTACTGATGGTGGTGTACCGTCACACTACTGATGGTGGTGTACCGTCACACTACTGATGGTGTACCGTCACACTACTGATGGTGGTGTACCGTCACACTACTGATGGTGGTGTACCGTCACACTACTGATGGTGTACCGTCACACTACTGATGGTGGTGTACCGTCACACTACTGATGATGGTGTACCGTCACACTACTGATGGTGGTGTACCGTCACACTACTGATGATGGTGTACCGTCACACTACTGATGGTGGTGTACCGTCACACTACTGATGATGGTGTACCGTCACACTACTGATTGTGTACCGTCACACTACTGATGGTGGTACCGTCACACTACTGATGATGGTGTACCGTCACACTACTGATGATGGTGTACCGTCACACTACTGATGGTGGTGTACCGTCACACTACTGATGGTGTACCGTCACACTACTGATGATGGTGTACCGTCACACTACTGATGGTGGTGTACCGTCACACTACTGATGATGGTGTACCGTCACACTACTGATGGTGGTGTACCGTCACACTACTGATGATGGTGTACCGTCACACTACTGATGATGGTGTACCGTCACACTACTGATGGTGGTGTACCGTCACACTACTGATGGTGTACCGTCACACTACTGATGGTGTACCGTCACACTACTGATGGTGTACCGTCACACTACTGATTGTGTACCGTCACACTGATGATGGTGTACCGTCACACTACTGATGGTGGTGTACCGTCACACTACTGATGGTGTACCGTCACACTACTGATGATGGTGTACCGTCACACTACTGATGGTGGTGTACCGTCACACTACTGATGGTGTACCGTCACACTACTGATGATGGTGTACCGTCACACTACTGATGGTGGTGTACCGTCACACTACTGATGGTGGTGTACCGTCACACTACTGATGGTGGTGTACCGTCACACTACTGATGGTGGTGTACCGTCACACTACTGATGGTGTACCGTCACACTACTGATGATGGTGTACCGTCACACTACTGATGTGGTGTACCGTCACACTACTGATGGTGGTGTACCGTCACACTACTGATGGTGGTGTACCGTCACACTACTGATGGTGTACCGTCACACTACTGATGGTGGTGTACCGTCACACTACTGATGGTGGTGTACCGTCACACTACTGATGGGTGTACCGTCACACTACTGATGGTGGTGTACCGTCACACTACTGATGGTGGTGTACCGTCACACTACTGATGGTGGTGTACCGTCACACTACTGATGGTGGTGTACCGTCACACTACTGATGGTGGTGTACCGTCACACTACTGATGGTGTACCGTCACACTACTGATGGTGTACCGTCACACTACTGATGGTGTACCGTCACACTACTGATGGTGTACCGTCACACTACTGATGGTGTACCGTCACACTACTGATGGTGTACCGTCACACTACTGATGGTGTACCGTCACACTACTGATGGTGTACCGTCACACTACTGATGGTGTACCGTCACACTACTGATGGTGTACCGTCACACTACTGATGGTGTACCGTCACACTACTGATGGTGTACCGTCACACTACTGATGGTGTACCGTCACACTACTGATGGTGTACCGTCACACTACTGATGGTGTACCGTCACACTACTGATGGTGGTGTACCGTCACACTACTGATGGTGTACCGTCACACTACTGATGGTGTACCGTCACACTACTGATGGTGTACCGTCACACTACTGATGGTGTACCGTCACACTACTGATGTGTACCGTCACACTACTGATGGTGTACCGTCACACTACTGATGGTGTACCGTCACACTACTGATGGTGTACCGTCACACTACTGATGGTGTACCGTCACACTACTGATGTTGTACCGTCACACTACTGATGGTGTACCGTCACACTACTGATGGTGTACCGTCACACTACTGATGGTGTACCGTCACACTACTGATGGTGTACCGTCACACTACTGATGGTGTACCGTCACACTACTGATGGTGTACCGTCACACTACTGATGATGGTGTACCGTCACACTACTGATGGTGTACCGTCACACTACTGATGATGGTGTACCGTCACACTACTGATGGTGTACCGTCACACTACTGATGGTATTGTACCGTCACACTACTGATGGTGTACCGTCACACTACTGATGGTGGTGTACCGTCACACTACTGATGGTGTACCGTCACACTACTGATTGTGGTGTACCGTCACACTACTGATGGTGTTGTACCGTCACACTACTGATGGTGGTGTACCGTCACACTACTGATGGTGTACCGTCACACTAGTGATTGTGTACCGTCACACTACTGATGGTGTACCGTCACACTACTGATGGTGTACCGTCACACTACTGATGGTGTACCGTCACACTACTGATGGTGTACCGTCACTTACTGATGTTGTACCGTCACACTAGTGATGGTGTACCGTCACACTACTGATGGTGTACCGTCACACTACTGATGGTGTACCGTCACACTAGTGATGGTGTACCGTCACACTACTGATGGTGTACCGTCACACTACTGATGATGGTGTACCGTCACACTACTGATGGTGTACCGTCACACTACTGATGATGGTGTACCGTCACACTACTGAAGGTGTACCGTCACACTACTGATTGTGGTGTACCGTCACACTACTGATGGTGTTGTACCGTCACACTACTGATGGTGGTGTTCCGTCACTCTACTGATGGTGTTGTACCGTCACACTACTGACGGTGGTGTACCGTCACACTACTGATGGCGTTGTACCGTCACACTACTGATGGTGTACCGTCACGCTACTGATGGTGTTGTACCGTCACACTACTGATGGTGTACCGTCACACTACTGATGGTGGTGTACCGTCACACTACTGATAGTGTTGTACCGTCACTCTACTGACGGTGTACCGTCACACTACTGATGGTGGTGTACTGTTACACTACTGATGGTGTACCGTCACACTACTGATGGTGTTGTACCGTCACACTACTGATGATGGTGTACCGTCACACTACTGATGGTGTACCGTCACACTACTGATGGTGGTGAACCGTCACACTACTGATGATGGTGTACTGTCACACTAGTGATGATGGTGTACCCTCACACTACTGATGGTGGTGTACCGTCACACTACTGATGGTGTACCGTCACACTACTGATGATGGTGTACCGTCACACTACTGATGGTGGTGTACCGTCACTCTACTGATGATGGTGTACCGTCACACTACTGATGGTGGTATACCGTCACACTACTGATGGTGGTGTACCGTCACACTACTGATGGTGTACCGTCACACTACTGATGGTGGTGCACCGTCACTCTACTGATGATGGTGTACTGTCACACTACTGATCATGGTGTACCGTCACTCTACTGATGGTGGTGTACCGTCACACTACTGATGATGGTGTACCGTCACACTACTGATGGTGGTGTACCGTCACACTACTGATGGTGGTGTACCGTCACACTACTGATGGTGGTGTACCGTCACACTACTGATGGTGTACCGTCACAATACTGATGGTGGTGTACCGTCACACTACTGATGGTGGTGTACCGTCACACTACTGATGGTGTACCGTCACACTACTGATGGTGGTGTACCGTCACACTACTGATGATGGTGTACCGTCACACTACTGATGGTGGTGAACCGTCACACTACTGATGATGGTGTACCGTCACACTACTGATGGTGGTGTACCGTCACACTACTGATGATGGTGTACCGTCACACTACTGATTGTGTACCGTCACACTACTGATGGTGGTGAACCGTCACACTACTGATGATGGTGTACCGTCACACTACTGATGATGGTGTACCCTCACACTACTGATGGTGGTGTACCGTCACACTACTGATGGTGTACCGTCACACTACTGATGATGGTGTACCGTCACACTACTGATGGTGGTGTACCGTCACTCTACTGATGATGGTGTACCGTCACACTACTCATGGTGGTTTACCGTCACTCTACTGATGATGGTGTACCGTCACACTACTGATGTGGTGTACCGTCACACTACTGATGGTAGTGTACCGTCACACTACTGATGGTGGTGTACCGTCACACTACTGATGGTGGTGTACCGTCACACTACTGATGGTGTGTACCGTCACACTACTGATGGTGTACCGTCACACTACTGATGGTGTACCCTCACACTACTGATGGTGTACCCTCACACTACTGATGGTGTACCGTCACATACTGATGGTGTACCGTCACACTACTGATGTTGTACCGTCACACTACTGATGGTTACCGTCACACTACTGATGGTGTACCGTCACACTA
>WNGS01000217.1:14580-31632 GCA_020271785.1 Procambarus virginalis | reverse complement strand
TGATGGGGTGTACCGTCACACTACTGATGGTGGTGTACCGTCACACTACTGATGGTGGTGTACCGTCACACTACTGATGGTGTACCGTCACACTACTGATGTGTGTACCGTCACACTACTGATGGTGTACCGTCACACTACTGATGATGGTGTACCGTCACACTACTGATTGGTGTACCGTCACACTACTGATGGTGTGTACCGTCACACTACTGATGGTGGTGTACCGTCACACTACTGATGGTGTACCGTCACACTACTGATGGTGTACCGTCACACTACTGATGGTGTACCGTCACACTACTGATGGTTGTACCGTCACACTACTGATGGGGGTGTACCGTCACACTACTGATGGTGTACCGTCACACTACTGATGGTGGTGTACCGTCACACTACTGATGGTGTACCGTCACACTACTGAGGTGGTGTACCGTCCACACTGATGGTGGTGTACCGTCACACTACTGATGGTGTGTACCGTCACACTACTGATGGTGGTGTACCGTCACACTACTGATGGTGGTGTACCGTCACACTACTGATGGTGTACCGTCACACTACTGATGGTGGTGTACCGTCACACTACTGATGGATGGTGTACCGTCACACTACTGATGATGGTGTACCGTCACACTACTGATGGTGGTGTACCGTCACACTACTGATGGTGTGTACCGTCACACTACTGATGGTGGTGTACCGTCACACTACTGATGGTGGTGTACCGTCACACTACTGATGGTGTACCGTCACACTACTGATGGTGGTGTACCGTCACACTACTGATGGTGTACCGTCACACTACTGATGGTGGTGTACCGTCACACTACTGATGTGGTGTACCGTCACACTACTGATGATGGTGTACCGTCACACTACTGATGGTGGTGTACCGTCACACTACTGATGATGGTGTACCGTCACACTACTGATGGTGGTGTACCGTCACACTACTGATGGTGGTGTACCGTCACACTACTGATGGTGTACCGTCACACTACTGATGGTGGTGTACCGTCACACTACTGATGGTGTACCGTCACACTACTGATGGTGGTGTACCGTCACACTACTGATGGTGTACCGTCACACTACTGATGGTGGTGTACCGTCACACTACTGATGATGGTGTACCGTCACACTACTGATGGTGGTGTACCGTCACACTACTGATGGTGGTGTACCGTCACACTACTGATGGTGTACCGTCACACTACTGATGGTGGTGTACCGTCACACTACTGATGGTGTACCGTCACACTACTGATGGTGGTGTACCGTCACACTACTGATGGTGTACCGTCACACTACTGATGGTGTGTACCGTCACACTACTGATGATGGTGTACCGTCACACTACTGATGGTGGTGTACCGTCACACTACTGATGGTGGTGTACCGTCACACTACTGATGATGGTGTACCGTCACACTACTGATGGTGGTGTACCGTCACACTACTGATGGTGGTGTACCGTCACACTACTGATGATGGTGTACCGTCACACTACTGATGGTGGTGTACCGTCACACTACTGATGGTGGTGTACCGTCACACTACTGATGGTGTACCGTCACACTACTGATGATGGTGTACCGTCACACTACTGATGGTGGTGTACCGTCACACTACTGATGATGGTGTACCGTCACACTACTGATGATGGTGTACCGTCACACTACTGATGGTGGTGTACCGTCACACTACTGATGGTGTACCGTCACACTACTGATGGTGTACCGTCACACTACTGATGGTGTACCGTCACACTACTGATGATGGTGTACCGTCACACTACTGATGATGGTGTACCGTCACACTACTGATGGTGTACCGTCACACTACTGATGGTGGTGTACCGTCACACTACTGATGGTGGTGTACCGTCACACTACTGATGGTGTACCGTCACACTACTGATGATGGTGTACCGTCACACTACTGATGGTGGTGTACCGTCACACTACTGATGGTGGTGTACCGTCACACTACTGATGGTGTACCGTCACACTACTGATGGTGGTGTACCGTCACACTACTGATGGTGTACCGTCACACTACTGATGGTGGTGTACCGTCACACTACTGATGGTGGTGTACCGTCACACTACTGATGGTGTACCGTCACACTACTGATGGTGTACCGTCACACTACTGATGGTGTACCGTCACACTACTGATGGTGTACCGTCACACTACTGATGGTGGTGTACCGTCACACTACTGATGGTGTACCGTCACACTACTGATGGTGGTGTACCGTCACACTACTGATGGTGGTGTACCGTCACACTACTGATGGTGTACCGTCACACTACTGATGGTGGTGTACCGTCACACTACTGATGGTGGTGTACCGTCACACTACTGATGATGGTGTACCGTCACACTACTGATGGTGGTGTACCGTCACACTACTGATGGTGGTGTACCGTCACACTACTGATGGTGTACCGTCACACTACTGATGGTGGTGTACCGTCACACTACTGATGGTGGTGTACCGTCACACTACTGATGATGGTGTACCGTCACACTACTGATGGTGGTGTACCGTCACACTACTGATGATGGTGTACCGTCACACTACTGATGGTGGTGTACCGTCACACTACTGATGGTGGTGTACCGTCACACTACTGATGGTGTACCGTCACACTACTGATGGTGGTGTACCGTCACACTACTGATGGTGTACCGTCACACTACTGATGGTGGTGTACCGTCACACTACTGATGGTGTACCGTCACACTACTGATGGTGGTGTACCGTCACACTACTGATGATGGTGTACCGTCACACTACTGATGGTGGTGTACCGTCACACTACTGATGGTGGTGTACCGTCACACTACTGATGGTGTACCGTCACACTACTGATGGTGGTGTACCGTCACACTACTGATGGTGTACCGTCACACTACTGATGGTGGTGTACCGTCACACTACTGATGGTGTACCGTCACACTACTGATGGTGGTGTACCGTCACACTACTGATGATGGTGTACCGTCACACTACTGATGGTGGTGTACCGTCACACTACTGATGGTGGTGTACCGTCACACTACTGATATGGTGTACCGTCACACTACTGATGGTGGTGTACCGTCACACTACTGATGGTGGTGTACCGTCACACTACTGATGGTGGTGTACCGTCACACTACTGATGATGGTGTACCGTCACACTACTGATGGTGGTGTACCGTCACACTACTGATGGTGTACCGTCACACTACTGATGATGGTGTACCGTCACACTACTGATGGTGGTGTACCGTCACACTACTGATGATGGTGTACCGTCACACTACTGATGGTGGTGTACCGTCACACTACTGATGGTGGTGTACCGTCACACTACTGATGGTGTACCGTCACACTACTGATGGTGTACCGTCACACTACTGATGGTGTACCGTCACACTACTGATGGTGTACCGTCACACTACTGATGATGGTGTACCGTCACACTACTGATGGTGGTGTACCGTCACACTACTGATGGTGTACCGTCACACTACTGATGGTGGTGTACCGTCACACTACTGATGGTGGTGTACCGTCACACTACTGATGGTGTACCGTCACACTACTGATGGTGGTGTACCGTCACACTACTGATGGTGGTGTACCGTCACACTACTGATGGTGGTGTACCGTCACACTACTGATGGTGTACCGTCACACTACTGATGGTGGTGTACCGTCACACTACTGATGGTGGTGTACCGTCACACTACTGATGGTGGTGTACCGTCACACTACTGATGGTGGTGTACCGTCACACTACTGATGGTGGTGTACCGTCACACTACTGATGGTGGTGTACCGTCACACTACTGATGATGGTGTACCGTCACACTACTGATGGTGGTGTACCGTCACACTACTGATGGTGGTGTACCGTCACACTACTGATGGTGGTGTACCGTCACACTACTGATGGTGTACCGTCACACTACTGATGGTGGTGTACCGTCACACTACTGATGGTGGTGTACCGTCACACTACTGATGGTGTACCGTCACACTACTGATGGTGGTGTACCGTCACACTACTGATGGTGGTGTACCGTCACACTACTGATGGTGGTGTACCGTCACACTACTGATGGTGGTGTACCGTCACACTACTGATGGTGGTGTACCGTCACACTACTGATGGTGGTGTACCGTCACACTACTGATGGTGGTGTACCGTCACACTACTGATGGTGTACCGTCACACTACTGATGGTGTACCGTCACACTACTGATGGTGTACCGTCACACTACTGATGGTGTACCGTCACACTACTGATGGTGGTGTACCGTCACACTACTGATGGTGGTGTACCGTCACACTACTGATGGTGGTGTACCGTCACACTACTGATGGTGTACCGTCACACTACTGATGGTGTACCGTCACACTACTGATGGTGGTGTACCGTCACACTACTGATGGTGTACCGTCACACTACTGATGGTGTACCGTCACACTACTGATGGTGTACCGTCACACTACTGATGGTGGTGTACCGTCACACTACTGATGGTGGTGTACCGTCACACTACTGATGGTGTACCGTCACACTACTGATGATGGTGTACCGTCACACTACTGATGGTGGTGTACCGTCACACTACTGATGATGGTGTACCGTCACACTACTGATGATGGTGTACCGTCACACTACTGATGGTGGTGTACCGTCACACTACTGATGGTGGTGTACCGTCACACTACTGATGGTGTACCGTCACACTACTGATGGTGGTGTACCGTCACTCTACTGATGATGGTGTACCGTCACACTACTGATGATGGTGTACCGTCACTCTACTGATGGTGGTGTACCGTCACACTACTGATGATGGTGTACCGTCACACTACTGATGGTGGTGTACCGTCACACTACTGATGGTGGTGTACCGTCACACTACTGATGGTGTACCGTCACACTACTGATGGTGGTGTACCGTCACACTACTGATGGTGGTGTACCGTCACACTACTGATGGTGGTGTACCGTCACACTACTGATGGTGTACCGTCACACTACTGATGGTGGTGTACCGTCACACTACTGATGATGGTGTACCGTCACACTACTGATGATGGTGTACCGTCACACTACTGATGGTGGTGTACCGTCACACTACTGATGATGGTGTACCGTCACACTACTGATGGTGTACCGTCACACTACTGATGGTGTACCGTCACACTACTGATGGTGGTGTACCGTCACACTACTGATGGTGGTGTACCGTCACACTACTGATGGTGTACCGTCACACTACTGATGGTGGTGTACCGTCACACTACTGATGATGGTGTACCGTCACACTACTGATGGGTGTACCGTCACACTACTGATGGTGGTGTACCGTCACACTACTGATGGTGTACCGTCACACTACTGATGATGGTGTACCGTCACACTACTGATGGTGGTGTACCGTCACACTACTGATGGTGGTGTACCGTCACACTACTGATGGTGGTGTACCGTCACACTACTGATGATGGTGTACCGTCACACTACTGATGATGGTGTACCGTCACACTACTGATGGTGGTGTACCGTCACACTACTGATGGTGTACCGTCACACTACTGATGGTGTACCGTCACACTACTGATGGTGTACCGTCACACTACTGATGATGGTGTACCGTCACACTACTGATGGTGGTGTACCGTCACACTACTGATGGTGTACCGTCACACTACTGATGATGGTGTACCGTCACACTACTGATGGTGGTGTACCGTCACACTACTGATGGTGTACCGTCACACTACTGATGATGGTGTACCGTCACACTACTGATGGTGGTGTACCGTCACACTACTGATGGTGGTGTACCGTCACACTACTGATGGTGGTGTACCGTCACACTACTGATGGTGGTGTACCGTCACACTACTGATGGTGTACCGTCACACTACTGATGATGGTGTACCGTCACACTACTGATGGTGGTGTACCGTCACACTACTGATGGTGGTGTACCGTCACACTACTGATGGTGTACCGTCACACTACTGATGGTGGTGTACCGTCACACTACTGATGGTGGTGTACCGTCACACTACTGATGATGGTGTACCGTCACACTACTGATGGTGGTGTACCGTCACACTACTGATGGTGGTGTACCGTCACACTACTGATGGTGGTGTACCGTCACACTACTGATGGTGGTGTACCGTCACACTACTGATGGTGTACCGTCACACTACTGATGGTGTACCGTCACACTACTGATGGTGTACCGTCACACTACTGATGGTGTACCGTCACACTACTGATGGTGTACCGTCACACTACTGATGGTGTACCGTCACACTACTGATGGTGGTGTACCGTCACACTACTGATGGTGGTGTACCGTCACACTACTGATGGTGTACCGTCACACTACTGATGGTGGTGTACCGTCACACTACTGATGGTGGTGTACCGTCACACTACTGATGGTGGTGTACCGTCACACTACTGATGGTGTACCGTCACACTACTGATGGTGTACCGTCACACTACTGATGGTGGTGTACCGTCACACTACTGATGGTGTACCGTCACACTACTGATGGTGGTGTACCGTCACACTACTGATGGTGTACCGTCACACTACTGATGGTGGTGTACCGTCACACTACTGATGGTGGTGTACCGTCACACTACTGATGGTGGTGTACCGTCACACTACTGATGGTGGTGTACCGTCACACTACTGATGGTGGTGTACCGTCACACTACTGATGGTGTGTACCGTCACACTACTGATGGTGTACCGTCACACTACTGATGGTGTACCGTCACACTACTGATGGTGGTGTACCGTCACACTACTGATGGTGGTGTACCGTCACACTACTGATGGTGTACCGTCACACTACTGATGGTGGTGTACCGTCACACTACTGATGGTGGTGTACCGTCACACTACTGATGGTGTACCGTCACACTACTGATGGTGGTGTACCGTCACACTACTGATGGTGGTGTACCGTCACACTACTGATGGTGGTGTACCGTCACACTACTGATGGTGGTGTACCGTCACACTACTGATGGTGGTGTACCGTCACACTACTGATGGTGTACCGTCACACTACTGATGGTGGTGTACCGTCACACTACTGATGGTGGTGTACCGTCACACTACTGATGGTGGTGTACCGTCACACTACTGATGGTGTACCGTCACACTACTGATGGTGGTGTACCGTCACACTACTGATGGTGGTGTACCGTCACACTACTGATGGTGGTGTACCGTCACACTACTGATGGTGTACCGTCACACTACTGATGGTGGTGTACCGTCACACTACTGATGGTGGTGTACCGTCACACTACTGATGGTGTACCGTCACACTACTGATGGTGTACCGTCACACTACTGATGGTGTACCGTCACACTACTGATGGTGTACCGTCACACTACTGATGGTGGTGTACCGTCACACTACTGATGGTGGTGTACCGTCACACTACTGATGGTGTACCGTCACACTACTGATGGTGGTGTACCGTCACACTACTGATGGTGGTGTACCGTCACACTACTGATGGTGGTGTACCGTCACACTACTGATGGTGTACCGTCACACTACTGATGGTGTACCGTCACACTACTGATGGTGGTGTACCGTCACACTACTGATGGTGTACCGTCACACTACTGATGGTGGTGTACCGTCACACTACTGATGGTGTACCGTCACACTACTGATGGTGTACCGTCACACTACTGATGGTGGTGTACCGTCACACTACTGATGGTGGTGTACCGTCACACTACTGATGGTGGTGTACCGTCACACTACTGATGGTGGTGTACCGTCACACTACTGATGGTGGTGTACCGTCACACTACTGATGGTGGTGTACCGTCACACTACTGATGGTGTACCGTCACACTACTGATGATGGTGTACCGTCACACTACTGATGGTGGTGTACCGTCACACTACTGATGGTGGTGTACCGTCACACTACTGATGGTGTACCGTCACACTACTGATGGTGGTGTACCGTCACACTACTGATGGTGGTGTACCGTCACACTACTGATGATGGTGTACCGTCACACTACTGATGGTGGTGTACCGTCACACTACTGATGGTGGTGTACCGTCACACTACTGATGGTGGTGTACCGTCACACTACTGATGGTGGTGTACCGTCACACTACTGATGGTGGTGTACCGTCACACTACTGATGGTGGTGTACCGTCACACTACTGATGGTGTACCGTCACTACTGATGGTGTACCGTCACACTACTGATGGTGTACCGTCACACTACTGATGGTGTACCGTCACACTACTGATGGTGTACCGTCACACTACTGATGGTGGTGTACCGTCACACTACTGATGGTGGTGTACCGTCACACTACTGATGGTGTACCGTCACACTACTGATGGTGGTGTACCGTCACACTACTGATGGTGGTGTACCGTCACACTACTGATGGTGGTGTACCGTCACACTACTGATGGTGTACCGTCACACTACTGATGGTGTACCGTCACACTACTGATGGTGGTGTACCGTCACACTACTGATGGTGTACCGTCACACTACTGATGGTGGTGTACCGTCACACTACTGATGGTGTACCGTCACACTACTGATGGTGTACCGTCACACTACTGATGGTGGTGTACCGTCACACTACTGATGGTGGTGTACCGTCACACTACTGATGGTGGTGTACCGTCACACTACTGATGGTGGTGTACCGTCACACTACTGATGGTGTACCGTCACACTACTGATGATGGTGTACCGTCACACTACTGATGGTGGTGTACCGTCACACTACTGATGGTGGTGTACCGTCACACTACTGATGGTGTACCGTCACACTACTGATGGTGGTGTACCGTCACACTACTGATGGTGGTGTACCGTCACACTACTGATGATGGTGTACCGTCACACTACTGATGGTGGTGTACCGTCACACTACTGATGGTGTACCGTCACACTACTGATGGTGGTGTACCGTCACACTACTGATGGTGGTGTACCGTCACACTACTGATGGTGGTGTACCGTCACACTACTGATGGTGGTGTACCGTCACACTACTGATGGTGGTGTACCGTCACACTACTGATGGTGTACCGTCACACTACTGATGGTGGTGTACCGTCACACTACTGATGATGGTGTACCGTCACACTACTGATGGTGGTGTACCGTCACACTACTGATGGTGGTGTACCGTCACACTACTGATGGGTGTACCGTCACACTACTGATGGTGGTGTACCGTCACACTACTGATGGTGGTGTACCGTCACACTACTGATGGTGGTGTACCGTCACACTACTGATGGTGGTGTACCGTCACACTACTGATGGTGGTGTACCGTCACACTACTGATGGTGGTGTACCGTCACACTACTGATGGTGGTGTACCGTCACACTACTGATGATGGTGTACCGTCACACTACTGATGGTGGTGTACCGTCACACTACTGATGGTGGTGTACCGTCACACTACTGATGGTGTACCGTCACACTACTGATGGTGGTGTACCGTCACACTACTGATGGTGGTGTACCGTCACACTACTGATGGTGTACCGTCACACTACTGATGGTGGTGTACCGTCACACTACTGATGATGGTGTACCGTCACACTACTGATGGTGGTGTACCGTCACACTACTGATGGTGGTGTACCGTCACACTACTGATGGTGGTGTACCGTCACACTACTGATGGGTGTACCGTCACACTACTGATGGTGGTGTACCGTCACACTACTGATGGTGGTGTACCGTCACACTACTGATGGTGTACCGTCACACTACTGATGGTGGTGTACCGTCACACTACTGATGGTGGTGTACCGTCACACTACTGATGGTGGTGTACCGTCACACTACTGATGGTGGTGTACCGTCACACTACTGATGGTGTACCGTCACACTACTGATGGTGGTGTACCGTCACACTACTGATGATGGTGTACCGTCACACTACTGATGGTGGTGTACCGTCACACTACTGATGGTGGTGTACCGTCACACTACTGATGGTGTACCGTCACACTACTGATGGTGTACCGTCACACTACTGATGGTGGTGTACCGTCACACTACTGATGATGGTGTACCGTCACACTACTGATGGTGGTGTACCGTCACACTACTGATGGTGGTGTACCGTCACACTACTGATGGTGTACCGTCACACTACTGATGGTGTACCGTCACACTACTGATGGTGTACCGTCACACTACTGATGGTGTACCGTCACACTACTGATGGTGTACCGTCACACTACTGATGGTGTACCGTCACACTACTGATGGTGGTGTACCGTCACACTACTGATGGTGGTGTACCGTCACACTACTGATGGTGTACCGTCACACTACTGATGGTGTGTACCGTCACACTACTGATGGTGGTGTACCGTCACACTACTGATGGTGTACCGTCACACTACTGATGATGGTGTACCGTCACACTACTGATGGTGGTGTACCGTCACACTACTGATGGTGGTGTACCGTCACACTACTGATGGTGGTGTACCGTCACACTACTGATGGTGGTGTACCGTCACACTACTGATGGTGGTGTACCGTCACACTACTGATGGTGTACCGTCACACTACTGATGGTGGTGTACCGTCACACTACTGATGATGGTGTACCGTCACACTACTGATGGTGTACCGTCACACTACTGATGGTGGTGTACCGTCACACTACTGATGGTGTACCGTCACACTACTGATGGTGGTGTACCGTCACACTACTGATGGTGGTGTACCGTCACACTACTGATGGTGTACCGTCACACTACTGATGGTGGTGTACCGTCACACTACTGATGGTGGTGTACCGTCACACTACTGATGGTGGTGTACCGTCACACTACTGATGGTGTACCGTCACACTACTGATGGTGGTGTACCGTCACACTACTGATGGTGTACCGTCACACTACTGATGGTGTACCGTCACACTACTGATGGTGTACCGTCACACTACTGATGGTGTGTACCGTCACACTACTGATGGTGTACCGTCACACTACTGATGGTGTACCGTCACACTACTGATGGTGGTGTACCGTCACACTACTGATGGTGGTGTACCGTCACACTACTGATGGTGTACCGTCACACTACTGATGGTGGTGTACCGTCACACTACTGATGGTGGTGTACCGTCACACTACTGATGGTGGTGTACCGTCACACTACTGATGGTGGTGTACCGTCACACTACTGATGGTGTACCGTCACACTACTGATGGTGGTGTACCGTCACACTACTGATGTTGTACCGTCACACTACTGATGGTGGTGTACCGTCACACTACTGATGGTGGTGTACCGTCACACTACTGATGGTGGTGTACCGTCACACTACTGATGGTGTACCGTCACACTACTGATGGTGGTGTACCGTCACTCTACTGATGATGGTGTACCGTCACACTACTGATGAAGGTGTACCGTCACACTACTGATGGTGGTGTACCGTCACTCTACTGATGATGGTGTACCGTCACACTACTGATGGTGGTGTACCGTCACACTACTGATGGTGGTGTACCGTCACACTACTGATGGTGGTGTACCGTCACACTACTGATGGTGGTGCACCGTCACGCTACTGATGGTTGTACCGTCACACTACTGATCATGGTGTACCGTCACTCTACTGATGGTGGTGTACCGTCACACTACTGATGATGGTGTACCGTCACACTACTGATGGTGGTGTACCGTCACTCTACTGATGGTGGTGTACCGTCACACTACTGATGGTGTACCGTCACACTACTGATGGTGGTGTACCGTCACACTACTGATGGTGGTGTACCGTCACACTACTGATGGTGTACCGTCACACTACTGATGGTGGTGTACCGTCACTCTACTGATGATGGTGTACCGTCACACTACTGATGAAGGTGTACCGTCACACTACTGATGGTGGTGTACCTTCACACTACTGATGATGGTGTACCGTCACACTACTGATGATGGTGTACCGTCACACTACTGATGGTGGTGAACCGTCACACTACTGATGATGGTATACCGTCACATTACTGATGGTGTACCGTCACACTACTGATGATGGTGTACTGTCACACTACTGATGATGGTGTACCCTCACACTACTGATGGTGGTGTACCGTCACACTACTGATGATGGTGTACCGTCACATTACTGATGGTGTACCGTCACACTACTGATGGTGGTGAACCGTCACACTACTGATGATGGTGTACTGTCACACTACTGATGATGGTGTACCCTCACACTACTGATGGTGGTGTACCGTCACACTACTGATGGTGTACCGTCACACTACTGATGATGGTGTACCGTCACACTACTGATGGTGGTGTACCGTCACTCTACTGATGATGGCGTACGGTCACACTACTGATTGTGGTATACCGTCACACTACTGATGGTGGTGTACCGTCACACTACTGATGGTGTACCGTCACTCTACTGATGGTGTTGTACCGTCACACTACTGATGGTGTACCGTCACACTACTAATGGTGTTACCGTCACACTACTGAAGGTGTACCGTCACACTACTGAAGGTGTACCGTCACACTACTGATTGTGGTGTACCTTCACACTACTGATGGTGGTGTACCGTCACACTACTGATGGTGGTGTACCGTCACACTACTGATGATGGTGTACCGTCACTCTACTGATGGTGGTGTACCGTCACACTACTGATGGTGTACCGTCACACTACTGATGGTGTACCGTCACACTACTGATGGTGTACCGTCACACTACTGATGATGGTGTACCGTCACACTACTGATGGTGGTGTACCGTCACACTACTGATGGTGTACCGTCACACTACTGATGATGGTGTACCGTCACACTACTGATGGTGGTGTACCGTCACACTACTGATGGTGTACCGTCACACTACTGATGATGGTGTACCGTCACACTACTGATGGTGGTGTACCGTCACACTACTGATGGTGGTGTACCGTCACACTACTGATGGTGTGTACCGTCACACTACTGATGGTGGTGTACCGTCACACTACTGATGATGGTGTACCGTCACACTACTGATGATGGTGTACCGTCACACTACTGATGGTGGTGTACCGTCACACTACTGATGGTGTGTACCGTCACACTACTGATGGTGTACCGTCACACTACTGATGGTGGTGTACCGTCACACTACTGATGGTGGTGTACCGTCACACTACTGATGTGGTGTACCGTCACACTACTGATGGTGGTGTACCGTCACACTACTGATGGTGTACCGTCACACTACTGATGGTGTGTACCGTCACACTACTGATGGTGTACCGTCACACTACTGATGGTGTGTACCGTCACACTACTGATGGTGTACCGTCACACTACTGATGGTGTACCGTCACACTACTGATGGTGTACCGTCACACTACTGATGGTGTACCGTCACACTACTGATGGTGGTGTACCGTCACACTACTGATGGTGTACCGTCACACTACTGATGGTGGTGTACCGTCACACTACTGATGGTGGTGTACCGTCACACTACTGATGGTGTACCGTCACACTACTGATGGTGTACCGTCACACTACTGATGGTGGTGTACCGTCACACTACTGATGGTGGTGTACCGTCACACTACTGATGGTGTACCGTCACACTACTGATGGTGTACCGTCACACTACTGATGGTGTACCGTCACACTACTGATGGTGGTGTACCGTCACACTACTGATGGTGTACCGTCACACTACTGATGGTGGTGTACCGTCACACTACTGATGGTGGTGTACCGTCACACTACTGATGGTGGTGTACCGTCACACTACTGATGGTGTACCGTCACACTACTGATGATGGTGTACCGTCACACTACTGATGGTGGTGTACCGTCACACTACTGATGGTGGTGTACCGTCACACTACTGATGGTGTACCGTCACACTACTGATGGTGGTGTACCGTCACACTACTGATGGTGGTGTACCGTCACACTACTGATGGTGGTGTACCGTCACACTACTGATGGTGTACCGTCACACTACTGATGGTGGTGTACCGTCACACTACTGATGGTGGTACCGTCACACTACTGATGATGGTGTACCGTCACACTACTGATGGTGGTGTACCGTCACACTACTGATGGTGTACCGTCACACTACTGATGGTGGTGTACCGTCACACTACTGATGGTGTGTACCGTCACACTACTGATGGTGGTGTACCGTCACACTACTGATGGTGGTGTACCGTCACACTACTGATGGTGTGTACCGTCACACTACTGATGGTGTACCGTCACACTACTGATGGTGTGTACCGTCACACTACTGATGGTGGTGTACCGTCACACTACTGATGGTGTACCGTCACACTACTGATGGTGGTGTACCGTCACACTACTGATGGTGTGTACCGTCACACTACTGATGGTGTACCGTCACACTACTGATGGTGGTGTACCGTCACACTACTGATGGTGTACCGTCACACTACTGATGGTGGTGTACCGTCACACTACTGATGGTGTACCGTCACACTACTGATGGTGTACCGTCACACTACTGATGGTGGTGTACCGTCACACTACTGATGGTGTACCGTCACACTACTGATGGTGGTGTACCGTCACACTACTGATGTGGTGTACCGTCACACTACTGATGGTGTACCGTCACACTACTGATGGTGGTGTACCGTCACACTACTGATGGTGGTGTACCGTCACACTACTGATGGTGTACCGTCACACTACTGATGGTGGTGTACCGTCACACTACTGATGGTGTACCGTCACACTACTGATGATGGTGTACCGTCACACTACTGATGGTGGTGTACCGTCACACTACTGATGATGGTGTACCGTCACACTACTGATGGTGGTGTACCGTCACACTACTGATGGTGGTGTACCGTCACACTACTGATGGTGTACCGTCACACTACTGATGGTGGTGTACCGTCACACTACTGATGATGGTGTACCGTCACACTACTGATGATGGTGTACCGTCACACTACTGATGGTGGTGTACCGTCACACTACTGATGATGGTGTACCGTCACACTACTGATGGTGTACCGTCACACTACTGATGGTGGTGTACCGTCACACTACTGATGGTGGTGTACCGTCACACTACTGATGGTGTACCGTCACACTACTGATGGTGGTGTACCGTCACACTACTGATGGTGTACCGTCACACTACTGATGGGTGTACCGTCACACTACTGATGGTGGTGTACCGTCACACTACTGATGGTGGTGTACCGTCACACTACTGATGGTGTACCGTCACACTACTGATGGTGTGTACCGTCACACTACTGATGGTGTACCGTCACACTACTGATGGTGTACCGTCACACTACTGATGGTGTACCGTCACACTACTGATGGTGTACCGTCACACTACTGATGTGGTGTACCGTCACACTACTGATGGTGGTGTACCGTCACACTACTGATGGTGGTGTACCGTCACACTACTGATGGTGTTGTACCGTCACACTACTGATGGTGGTGTACCGTCACACTACTGATGGTGTACCGTCACACTACTGATGGTGTACCGTCACACTACTGATGGTGTACCGTCACACTACTGATGATGGTGTACCGTCACACTACTGATGGTGTACCGTCACACTACTGATGATGGTGTACCGTCACACTACTGATGGTGTACCGTCACACTACTGATGGTGGTGTACCGTCACACTACTGATGGTGTACCGTCACACTACTGATGGTGGTGTACCGTCACACTACTGATGGTGTACCGTCACACTACTGATTGGTGTACCGTCACACTACTGATGGTGTGTACCGTCACACTACTGATGGTGGTGTACCGTCACACTACTGATGGTGTGTACCGTCACACTACTGATGGTGGTGTACCGTCACACTACTGATGGTGGTGTACCGTCACACTACTGATGGTGTACCGTCACACTACTGATGATGTTGTACCGTCACACTACTGATGGTGTACCGTCACACTACTGATGGTGTGTACCGTCACACTACTGATGTGTGTACCGTCACACTACTGATGATGTGTACCGTCACACTACTGATGGTGGTGTACCGTCACACTACTGATGGTGTACCGTCACACTACTGATGGTGGTGTACCGTCACACTACTGATGGTGTACCGTCACACTACTGATGGTGTACCGTCACACTACTGATGATGGGTACCGTCACACTACTGATGGTGGTGTACCGTCACACTACTGATGGTGTACCGTCACACTACTGATGGTGGTGTACCGTCACACTACTGATGGTGGTGTACCGTCACACTACTGATGATGGTGTACCGTCACACTACTGATGGTGGTGTACCGTCACCTACTGATGATGTACCGTCACACTACTGATGGTGGTGTACCGTCACACTACTGATGGTTTACCGTCACACTACTGATGATGGTGTACCGTCACACTACTGATGGTGGTGTACCGTCACACTACTGATGGTGGTGTACCGTCACACTACTGATGGTGTACCGTCACACTACTGATGTGGTGTACCGTCACACTACTGATGATGGTGTACCGTCACACTACTGATGAGGTGTACCGTCACACTACTGATGGTGGTGTACCGTCACACTACTGATGGTGTGTACCGTCACACTACTGATGGTGGTGTACCGTCACACTACTGATGGTGGTATACCGTCACACTACTGATGGTGGTGTACCGTCACACTACTGATGGGTGTACCGTCACTACTGATGGTGTTGTACCGTCACACTACTGATATGGTGTACCGTCACACTACTGATGGTGGTGTACCGTCACACTACTGATGATGGTGTACCGTCACACTACTGATGGTGGTGTACCGTCACTCTACTGATGGTGGTGTACCGTCACACTACTGATGGTGTACCGTCACACTACTGATGGTGGTGTACCGTCACACTACTGATGGTGGTGTACCGTCACACTACTGATGGTGTACCGTCACACTACTGATG